>OZ022582.1:27174616-27297814 GCA_963669155.1 Arbacia lixula | reverse complement strand
TATTCAGGGGATTATTACAAGATGTCCTTTTTAGAGGTTTTGTGGATAAGGCCCCCTAGTTAATTTTTGCAATTTTAGGGTCCAGAGTTCTAATTGCTTGTGTCAATCCATGCCATATATACATTGGACTGTACATAGATCTGTACAGTCCAATGCAGAAGACATTTGGCCATCCAAGATGTTAATGAATATGACTGCAACTGACTGACAGGTGATTCCACCTCCTTCCATGGATGAGGCACAGTGTGTCTAGAGTTGCCTCTTCCCAGCATTCCTAGAAGACAGCTGTCATGTCTGCGGTGGAGATCGGAGATCGGGGGAAGGAAACGTGGCAGGGATCCTTCCGAGGAACAACGTACTGGTACATAGCCTGGCTCCCAGGCTGTCAGTCATTTTTCTTCTTGAAACTATTCAATAAAGCTGTGATAGACTTATCATCTTTAATTCTTTTTCACCAGCTTGCCCTGAAATTTTCCCTGTAAAATGCTTTTTGGGTTCATTGTTGCATTAAAATCTCCCATTATTAAACTTGACGTTGCATTCCTGATCAACATTGAATAAGTTGTTTGTACACATATAAAATCAATTCAGAATCTTTGTGCGTACCTGTCACAAATTTTAATTGATGCTAAATATAAATTGTACAGAATGAGACCAGCAATTTGTCTTGCACAGCAGGAGGTATAATCAAATGGCAAACACGTAGTTGTATAAATGGACTAGAAAAGTATATAAATACATGAGCCAGTACCATACGAGCTGAGGATGCAGTTATTGTTCTCTTCAAACTCAGACGGAATGCCCCAGTTTCGCTGAACTTCCATCCTTGCCTTTGAAACTGCCCCTATCTGTCATATAAATCTATATGACAATAGAGAACAGTGGAGAGAATAAATAAGGGTGACTAAGCCCGCTTTGAAATAGAATTTACAGTTGATTTTTGAGCACCAGTGAAAACGCGACTGTTCTCATCTACATGTAGGAGACACAGATGTATATAATGCATAGCATGGCTCAGTGATTTATTTTTCTGACATCAGGCTCGAAAAGAAAGAACCCCCCACCCCCACCCCCACTCCCAGCCCCCAAAATATCTTTTTCTCCTTTTTTTACTGTATGAAAGAGAAAGTCATAAGTGCAGTTTCTACATGTCGCTGAAATTTTAAAAAAAAATATGTCTCTTGCCTCTGAAATATATGTACAGGGTACGCATACTATAGTAATTAATCATTTTTTTAAACTCTCATTTCTATTGGCATGAAGATGTGCAGTAAGCTAATGGTGTTTACATGGCTTGTTACTGTAAGGGTTAACTCTCTCATTAGTATTGCCATAAAGGTAGTAAGCCAATAGAGTTGTCAAGGCCTGGTAGTGTAAGGATTAATGGAAATTACTTGTGTAGCACATACACAGAACAGTATGTTCACAATACAGAGTTCAACAAGTTGGCAAACAAACTGAGCGACATGTCTGACGAGACAGATGGTATTTTTCGTCTACATGAAAACAGCCATAAATCATAAGTGAAAGACTTCGCAGATGAAGAAATGTTGGAGTCGCAAAACAAACAGACCAACATTTCACGTTATTTTGCATTCCCACAGCAGAGCTAGACTCTTGATTCAAGATTGTAATAAGAGTTAACCCTACATTACCAGGCCTTGTAAACCCCATTGGCTTTCTACACATCTCCATGCCAATAATAATGAGAGAGCTAACCCATACATTACCAGGTCTTGTAAACCACACTGGGTTACTTCACATCTCCAAGCCAATGGTAATAAGAGGGTTAACCCTTACATTACCAGACCTTGAAACCATATTGGCTTACATCTTCATGCCACTGATAATGAGAGAGTTAACACTCTCATTACTAGACCATGAAAACCCCATTGGCTTACTACACATCTCCAAGCCAATGATAATGAGAGAGTTGACCCTTTCATTACCAGGCCTTGTAAACCACATTGGCTTACCACACATCTTCATGCCAATGATAATGAGAGAGTTAACCCTTTCATTACCAGGCCTTGTAAACCACATTGGCTTACTACACATCTTAATGCCAGTAGTAATGGGGATGTTAAAGCTAAGGGGTGGAAGTAGTAAGGACTATGGGACCCAGAATCATTGCAGTGCTGTTCTGCCCAAGCCCATGGATCAGGGGTTCTTCTTTCATTTCAGAATACCAGACAGGAATCATCTCAAAATTAGAGAATTAGCCCCGTTCATATACCATAATCATGATAATACTGTTGTTTTTACCAATGCACGTCAGTAAGAAAGTTTCCAGCAAGCAGGGAAAAAAATATGTGGGGGCTCAAGGCAATTTTGCCCTTGTAATGCTTAAAAGAGCCCCCCAAATTCCCATCTATAGACATAATGTAAAATTGTAGCCAAATCGGCCAATGTGCTCAAAAAGTAACCCCCTGAAAATTTTAAATTAATTTATTCCCTGCCAGCAAGCCTCTAAAAGCGCTACATAACCACAGAAAAAGTTGCAATATTGCACGCTGTTTGGGACAGCTGGACTATCTCCACACCCCTAGCTGGAGTAATCACACCATGGTGACATCTTCTGCTAAGTCATACAAGCGGTGCTAATCACATGCCAGGGGGTGATTCATAAGGCGCAACATTTACAGCTATTTTGCGGATGCAGTTTATAAGATTCGCTAATTCGCTCACCGCAATATTGCAGAAGAATTACTAGGTCTCACTCCGCAAAATAACAATAAAAAAGCAGGGAAAAGGAGGAAGGAAATGCCACATTATTTGAATGATTCCCGCTCATATACGCAGCTATAGGTAATACATCAACAAAACTGCCACAAATGTTCCGCTAATTCTGCGGATAGGTGTTGTACAGTATATGAACAGGGTTATTGTTTTAAGCAAAAATATCCAGACCTGACAGTTTATTGCCATTTGGTCCAATCCCAGGTTCATATCTTACATGACTTATTTCTCATGACCACCACCTGTGATATCAATTACCCCACAAACTGACCAACATCATCTACAAACTTACTGGGCAAGATAAGTAACATGTCTTCCTACTCCTTTGCTAATATAATGGATCCGATTGAGGCCAATAGTTCTAGCAGCAATAGAGGAAGTCAAGAATCGATCCAAAATGGGTCAACAACCACTTCAACAACAGGTTCAAGGAGGGGCAAGTTTTGATAATCTGGTTGTTGCTGCCAATCCGATGTACTTTTCTTGGATTTCCGTTTGGTCTACCGGTAGCATAATTCAGACTTGAAACATCAGTGAAAGTGATTACCAAAAAAGTACAATACATGCATTCATAAGAACAAAGCAAAACAATTCTACATTGCATTTTAATTCTAAACATAGATTTAAATATTAAGACATGTGCTTATACATGATTAGCCAGAAACAGCATTTAGAAGTAAATATCAGCATTTAAATGTGGATACACATGTCTACGCAAGAGCAAAATTAAAAGACATTTTGTGGTTGCTAACCATGCATGGGGCGCCCCCTGGTGTTAGGTCAAGCATACATACACACTGTGTAGAGCACAACTCAGCAGACCTTTGTTGCAGTGGTCAATCGACAGAGTGACTTATATGACTTACTATGGTCAATCTCTGCCAATATAAACTGCAGGGTGTAGAATCAGCATTTGTACATACAATCAACAAATTCAATCAAAACACCCTGATTTTAAAACGGTATTGTGAAAGACCTGTACATAAATGAAACTGCCAAGGGGATACTACCAGGTACCCTAATACTAATCCCCACTGGTCAGCGTTAGACTGACCCAATCTTTGGTCTGATTAATGAACGCATTGCGTGTGATGAGGTTTGCTCTAATATTACAGCTCTAGTCAGAGAGTCTCGTCCCCCAAAATCAATCAGTCCATATGGCGTGGCTTCAGCTGCGTTCAGATTAATTACACGGCGACATGCATGCTTATGAATGCATTCAAGTTGCAAGTTTTATAGAGATTCAGGGGCCCAGTCCTCAATGCATACAATAAAACAAGCAATTTTCGCAATGTGTTGTACCCCTCATTGCATGTAGCTAAACGTTATTAAAAATCACCTGTAATTCGTGATTCAGTTTTAATGGGTGGAATGCACTCTGAATCTATCAGTTGCTGCTGGTTGGTCAAACCTCAGACAAGCATTGAATTTGCTGTATGTTTAATGAACAGATTGCTTGAACAATGTGCATACAATTTGCGTTCATGTACATAATGAAAATGGCTATTCAACAGAGCACACACTGAAGATGCACTTGTCAAGATACACATTGTACTTTTACAGGGCTAAGAACATAGCCAGACACAATAAGTCGAAAGATTTGGTGATGGTACAATGTAATAATACATTTAGTATCTTTACAAGCTATACAGTAATCAACATCAAATCTGATCTTCTACTTTACCACTGTTATTGTACATTATTTGATTTGTTGGATAGTTGTTCAAAAATGTTATTTCATGGCTATTATTTCTTCATTTTCCTAGTCTAGTACAGTGAATGCACTGGGATAGGACAAAAGCTATCAGAGCCGAGGCAGCGGAAACTACATGGACAAATGGTACGGCAACATTAATAATGGTTCAGTCTGCAATTTCCCTGTGGCCCTGTCATAGTGTAGGTATTACATAATCCATGCCTGTAGGGGTAAATGGGAATAATGACTACAGATCAACACCCCCCCCCCCTCCCATTGACAATAGGTAATTATGCATGCCTACATACATGTGTCTGCCCCTGTCAATGGTCTATGAATCAATCTTAATTTTAGCATGCTGTCTAAGCCAATATTTCCACAAGCTGATATGTTGTGGGTGATGATGTCACAGACTTTTTCGTGGCTTGCTCTTTTTGCGCCTGACACCTGCTCACTTCCATACATTACACATGAACACCTACATGTGTAGTCTTGATTCCAGGCTGTTACACATTTCTGAGCCCAACTGACAAATAGAGTCTGATACTCTAAGACTAGTCACTGTATCACTCTCCCTTTTCCTCAGTCTGTCTCATGTGCCAGACAAGGAATCAAGAACAATTAGTCTACTACAGCTAGACCCGTTGAGTGAATACTGTAGTTTGGATTTGAAAATGCTTAAGAGCCTCTAGGCCAGCCTAATAAACACCCTGTGCAGGCTTCTTACTGCACGGATACACATGCTTCTACATTATTAGCTTGGGAGAAAACATACAACAATGTTGTGTGATGACTTACTATTATGCTTTTCTCACTTGCAAAAATTTCCTTAGCCCTGTACTATAGGTGGGGCTAAGGGGGGGGGGGGGGTCTTAGATAATGCCCGACGGGCGAGTGACCTTGATGCGGAGTGGTAAAGAGCAGATATGCAAGATGTACATGTACACTCATAAATATTCATAAGCTGTCGAGAAAGTCCAGGGCTAACGATTTCGAGTGAGAACAGCTAGTCAGGTTTAAGAAATAGTACGGGGCTAAGAAATGACAGTGTGAAAAGCTTCAAAAAATAGTACAAGACTAAGAAAGCCTAGTGAGAAAAGGGTATCAGCTATCAATGCGCGAGTGAGGAAAGGATAACTTGAGGATACCATGAATAAATACATGTAGTTGTGCCCCACTGTGCTGCAAACACATTCGATTTGATGTGGCCATTAAATTTGCAACCTTACAGTGAATCGCCAATGTTACAAACAAAAAAATACCCATGTCATAAACCCCTTGTACAGGACTAGTTCTCAATGACACACCCTCAACATAACTAGCATTTTGGGGGATAAAGAAAATAAAAATTGAGGTTCCTTTTTGTTTTACTCAGTGGTGTACTGTATAAGATGGTTGCTTCACAATAGCAGCCACAGTGAATAATCTACATTGCAAGGGAAAAATTAAATTCAAAATTTTGGGGGACTACTTTTTGACCACATCAGCCAATTTGGCTATGATTTCAGATTGTTTCTATGAGAATTTGGGGGTCTCTTTTAATATTTTGCAGGGCTCTTTTAAGCATTTCGAGGGCAAAATCACCCCAAGCCCCCTTGTATTTTTTCCCTGCCAGATTGCACCTAAACCTAGCCTGGGATCCAGGCTTTACAGCATTTCTTTTAAACCAAACTTTTCAATACGGCAATGGAGTCTGGTTGTAGTAGACTAATCATTCTCAATTTCTACTCCATCTCCCTGGAGACAGTCCTGAGCAGAATGATAGTGTGACTAGTCTTCGATTACTAGACTCTATTTGTCATTGGGATCAGTAATGTCCAACAGCCTAGATCCAGGCTACCTAATATCTACAGTGTAATATCACATCACATTGCGTTGAAGGAAGATCGTAGAGCAATTTGTCAATAAAGGTAACAATGACCTTTAAAATCTAAATGCAATAGCCTTTAAAACTGAAATGTCTAATTTAACAATTCCCCATACAGTTTCAGAGTGAAATGGAACAACAAACAATAACATATGATGCATGTTACTACAACTGTCTGCAAAAATATTATATAAAGAAATTGATTGACGGGTATTGTCCAATTGTAAAAGAGTTCCTTACATTGGGTTTAATATTTTCATTACCGTGGGCATAGACATATATAGAAATTAAATAGCTTTTTCATGTCTTGGTACTGAGAGGGTTATTTGTTGCTTCAGAAAATTGTCACACTCTATAATAACCAGAGAGTGCTTCCAATGTAAACAGTGGCATTCCTCACACATTCTGGATGGGTAGTAGAAGCCATTTATTTGGCTATCGCTGAGAATCCCTCCTCATTGTGTATGTATGGGACTGAGGAATCACAGGCAGGCATGCAATCACTCCAAGCAAGGAATAATATTGACGGATTGCATTGTATTGGCATGACCTTTGAGATTGCTATTGTTCAAAAACAGTTGACTCTTTGGGATATGTCTAGTGTTGACCACTGTGTGTGTGTTGTAGATTTTTTTATACATGAGTTCAGCACCTTCTACAATATACACCTCTTTCATCAGAATTTGCATTTCGTTTCACATGAATACGCCAATAGGATGTGAAAGCAAGGGAGTGGGTAGAGCGGAAACATACACAGGCTTGAGATGTACTGTAGCTAGAGATAAAAGGAAACCATAGACGCACTTTCACCACGACTGTAAAAGCACTACCTATAACACTTCTTCACTCTAGTCTTATGTGGAAAGATATATTACACGAATATATTTAGCTACACATAAAGATGTTTAAAGACACGGTGCCCCTTTTGCAGGTCAAAAAAATTGTAAAAAAACACAGAAAATTGAAGAAGATAAATGTACTACCGGTATATCAGAAGTTCCCTCCCAATAATACAACTGGAACCTGACTTGAAGCGAAACTATAGTAATCGCTATATTTTGAGGTTTGGGGCGGATTCCGAATCCTACGTATAGCCTAGAGACCGGAGATCGATGTGCGCTATGGTCCGCACCACAGTACATGTGTCACGTGTTCAATGGGAGCATGCCGGCGGTACACACTGACAGGGTCAATACGATTGTGAATGTAGAATACGGCTTGTTTGTGAATGTAGAATACACTGACAGGGTCAATACGATTGTGAATGTAGAATACGGCCGCTGGGTTTCGAACATAAACATCAATAGTTTTTCACAATTCCTGAAAAAGGTTTTCATGACTGTGAAATTGAACACACTTCATCGTTAGGGTATACTCCTGTCGAGTTCATGACTTTTGCAAATGGGATACTTTGTCATTAAAGAGGAAGAAATTTATTTGGAGAAGGCAACCAGAAAGAGAAATACACATAGAGGTGCCTTAAAATCTAGATATTTAAACAGGGGCCTGCCTGATACATAAACCCCTGTTAATAATGTCTAGACTACAGTTGATCAAAAATAGAGCATGGAGCTCGGGAGTAGAGGATAAGCAAGAAATGATATGGAAGAGAGAATAGAGAGGGAGAAAGAGAGAGGGAGAGAGAGGGGGAGGCTAGGAAAAACAGAGAAAGTGGAAGGGAATAGAGAAAGGGAATGGGAAAGAAAAAGGACAAAACGGGGAGAAAGTTAATACGAAAAGATATGAAAGTGAAAGGGGGTGCGAGGGTAAAGGAAGACAGTTGAAGGGGGGAAAGAGAAAAGAGAGAGGGGGATTGAGAGAGGTAGAGGATGGATAAATGTGTACATGTATGTGGGGGGGGGGGGGAGGCAGAGAGACTGTCAAATTTGTGATTCCCAAAGTAAGAGGCACATTAAAGACAAATACCGCTACAAACTTGAGGAAGAAGAGCAGCCAACCGAACAAATCTGTCTCCTTAGGGCAAACAGGTGTCCCAGGAAAAGTCACATACATTTAGCTCCAATTGATTTGTCACCAAGACCATAATGTCATGATATACCTGGCCATAAGAAAGCTTTCTCCACAGAAACCACTGCCCCGAGGTACCACAAGATTGAATTTGCTCACCTGGTGGAAGTAAAAAGCTGATATCTAACTAGATTAGGGAAATTACGCCATTCATAGGAGATGAGAACAATCTGGAATGAGCGGATGAGTAAACGAGAAAGTTGAGAGGAGCAAATTATCTTCTCGGAAAAGACTCGGAGGAAACAGAGGTCTGATCAGGAAATTAATAATTTACCCTGGGGCAAAACCAGCAACTTATGGTATGCTCTTGCATGTGTAGGATCCATTTGTACAATATTCACACACCTGTAATTAGTACACGTACAAGGCAATGTACAAAATAGAGATAAAACTCTTCACTTCCATAAAACCATCCATGGATGAATTGTCTGTTATCAATAAACAGCAGAGTTAGAAAACAGAAATTGACTTTCCATGGGATAAACATACTGTCAGGCAGACTCTACTGTACATATGGACACGCATGTTTTCTACATACACACACACTGCACACCTGTACATATGTGTACTGTATGTAGTATGTTTCCAGTTGTGTGATTCAAACAAGCGGGTATGTGTAGTGAGCATGCACCTGTATATATTGAATTACTGCATACTTACAGGTGTAATAATGCGTCGTCTACTGTGTGTTCCATAAATATCGGCTACATAACCTGCATAATTTAAATAAAATCTGTGCATGCCTAGATAATTACATGTACACATCCTTGTGTTATCTGTGTTAATTTTCTGTACACAGTACAATTAACTCAATAAACTTGCATGAAGTCAGTAAAGGCACTGTAAGATTTGCGTGTACTGATGCATTATGTATAGTTAATGTTTATAACATTTCATGATTTTGAAATAAAAACACATTTAAATTGAAAAAAGGAAGAATGTGATGGATCCTGTTATTACAGTTAATGATATGAGTTGTGATAATCACACCCACTACTATACATGTAGCTACTGTATGTATGAGGCGTTAAATGCAGAGCACTCTCATAGGGGGTGGGGGGGGGGGGGGGAACAACAATGCCAACTCATAACAAGCACTTGTTGAAAACGTCAAGTCGAGAAGCATACCATTTTTGTACTGTATGCAACATGGCCCTGGAGAAGAAATTGAGAACGATTAGTCTACTGCAGCCAGACCCCTATATTGGTTTAGAAATGCCTATAAGCCTGAAAGACAGGCTACATGTATATACAGTATATTCAAGTGCATATATGTGTATGTAGACTTGCGTGCTTAAATCGTAGAGGCTTCGTTGCTCAGCATCATTACTATGCAGACAGCCAATGTCCCACCCTGTCATCTACACTTTGCAGCACCCTCTGTAATCCCGCATCTACCCTTGAACCACTTTCAATGTCGCCGCGCGTTGCATCCTCCCCTGCTCCATCTTGCCGCTCATCTATAAAGCGAACCACTCTCCCCAAATTCAATTAGGCCCAGCCGAATTAGGCTAATATACCTGCATCAGCCAATTACCATAGAAATTACATCATTAGAGCTAACAGTCAACATTATTATGATATAATGCGAGGTATAATGAATGTTGATCTGTGTACTGATTATGCATGTGAGGCATATATGCACATGTAGGCATATGGCTGGGAATGCGTAATACACAACAAACACTGTGTACTTTTTAACTACTGTACCTGTGTGTACTATAGCTGTGCTCTCATCATAAGAATACTTATTTATACTGTATTAGCAAGCATGTATCTCAAGTAAAGAACACATGTAGTTCCCAGTTCCCAGATTCCCAGTGATTGAAATACACAACAGCTCAAAGGAATTGGCATAGAGAAAGGGAAAGGGAAGGAGCCGCAGTTTTAAACCGCAGTATATTTTGTCCAGTTCAGCATGAAACATGATGCTTTTTAGGCTAATGCATCGTATCATGCTGAACTGGACAAAATATACCGCAGTTTAAAACTGCAGCTCCTTCCCTTTCCCTTTCCCTATGCCAATTCCTTTGAGATGTAGTGTACAAACATAAAGTATGACGTGAGAAAGGTAATATATTTAGGCAGTCTAAATTTTCTATTTTGCATTTTATAGAATAATATAAAATGTGTGTACAAGTGTGCTAACATTAAGTATTACCCCCCCCCCCCCCCCTCAAAATGTCAATGGTTAAATACCTCTAGATCATGATGGTTATGAAAGGAAACACTTGTTACAAATGTACATTTTTTCCATCCTGTTCTGTCAATTATCATCAGTAAATTACATCTCATTGATAGTCATATGGGCATTGTTTAACCGGGGCAGAGATAATTATAATTGGTTCCCTGACCACAAAAAACTTAAGACCTCCAGACTGGGAAATGGATGATTTTGACTCTCTGTATTGACTCAGTGATGTGACTTGAAGCCTGCCTGTCATATTTACAGGATAATTCAATTTCTTCGGCCAGAACTAAGAAATCTCTGCCGAAATACTGGACTCACTCTGGTGTTCAAATCCCAAAGATTAAAACCAGGGAAGCTCATGGCCAGTGACTTAAAGCTCGACAGGTTTTTAAAACAAACAAGTGAAAAACATGGCTTCACAAAATTAGCATATTCAATTGGCCACACGTTATGTCATGCTATGGTATCTTCAAAAGAGATAAAAAAGGTAAAACTGTAAATTTGTTTCCCCCAAGAAGCATTGATTAGTACCACAATTTGTACATCCAAAAAATTCAAATTACCAATTTGATCTTCTATCAAATCCTAAATGCTCAACTTTGGCCAAAAAGAAGAAATACACATGTATACACTACAACTCAAAGGAATTGGCATAGGCAAAGGGAAAGGGAAGAAAGGGAGAGAGCCGCAGTTTTAAACCATGGTATATTTTGTCCAGTTCAGCATGATACTATGCATTAGCCTAAAAAGCATTATGTTTCATGCTGAACTGGACAAAATATACTGCAGTTCAAAACTGCGGCTCTTTCCCTTTCTTCCCTTTTCCTTCACCCATGCCAATACCTTTTAGCTGTAGTATACACATCTTTTACATTTCAAACTAACTTTTGCTCAGCGAAACAATAATAATATCTTGAAAATACACTGGAGTCACTTTGATAGTTTGACTCTTTTTATTTCATTTTTATTAGATTTTGAAGTTTCATCTTTTAGAAAATGAAAATTTGGCAAATATACACAAAAGAATCCTTCATATTCTCACATGCAAATACTAATTAAGTACCCTCATCTAAAGATCTGTATTGTATCAGTTATACGGTTCAGTATACACACTGTATGTGCAAATCAATGTGTACATATTACATAATGTACATGTAGGCATTGGTGGCCTGACTACTTTAATCTGCCAAATATACACACATACATAAAATACACGTAGGCACGTGTCTAGTGTGCCTGTGATGCAGAAGTACTTGAATTCTATAAATGCAGAATTTTCCCACAAACATATATTATAGTAGGTATATCTACTGGTATACCAGGCAGTATTCCTTCATTATTTGTGTAATACTAGACTGTAAGTGTACATAAACTGTAACTTCCAAACAATACATCTCAAGTATGACTTAAAGCTCACAATAACTTTACATTGGATGCACTTTTGTTTTCACACTTTTACATGCACACACAGACTTATTAATGAATACCCCAAAAATACAAACAGCTAAACAAATATGCAAGCTCTGATGTATCAGCTCCATGTAATTAACACAAGAGTCTGATGTATTCCCATGAGGGTTGGAATACCAGAGGCTAATTAATAACAGTGGACTACCCCTCTGGGTCATGGGAAAACTTAATGAACCAACACATACAGTATGTACTGCACTGACCGACAGTACAACCTATACGCATCTACAGGAATCTGGCGATATGTTAAATACACATATGTAAAGTATACTAAGCAATCATGAAAGAGAGCCTTCATTAAATATTGTTATGGTATCACATGTAAACATATACAGGTGCAGATATTTCCCACCCACATACATGCAATTACTTTTGTTTGTTTTGAGGTGGTGTGGATTATTTTAGGTTCATCAGTTCTTCTCCTTCTTGACCACTGCATGAGTAAATACTTTGGTTTTTTAATTGTTGTATATATTCAATATCACTTTCAATTACCAGTGATGGGAAAAGTGGATTGTGATTTTGTGTGGGAACAACTTTATTTCCATAAATGCACTTAAAATGTATTGTTTGTGTACTCTTCAAATAAAGCCATGCACATAATTCTCCCTATCACATATAGCTCTCAGAATCTGAACGCATGTGGCGCTTCAATTTTTTTACCTTTAATTCTTCATTAGTCCATCCACAATCAATGTTGAGTAAGGCAAAAACATCGCTGTGAATGATTGGTGGTATTTTTTGTCCATGTAACAACCCTTCCATTTTAATATCACGAGGTTTACGAGGGTCGAAATTACAGATTCTGTGTGTACTTGCATGAATTGAATACGTACCAAACTCTTACCGGTACGTCCCAAGAGCAATCGATCAGATATCGATATCGCGTGGCGATATCGCTTGATATCGGCTATATGCGATAGGGAGAATTATGGCAGTTATTTACCTATGGAGTAGAGAGGGTTTACATGTAGTGAATGATGATCCATAAATAATGAAATACATAATCACATGCCTATAATATAACCCTTTCAATCTTCATTATCAATTATCAAGCTTGGTTTCCCTTTGAGAATACTACTTCAGTGATAATTTCCTGTCATCTGCTTATGAGATGCCAATTTTTGTCATCCACCATGCGCCAGCCTTACCTCCAAAAGCAGGGGTAGACTGATGATATCTTGCCTTAGCACACTTTTTACGCTTATTCCGTGGCTGAAAATAAATATTTAATGGTGTACAACATTCTTCGTTATTATAAATATATTTGCCAGTTGCCACTAACTTTGAGCTTCTGATGTTTCGTATCATCCACATTTTTAAATCAAAATCTGGACCCATCTCTAACACGGTAAAAGTTAGATTTCTCTGTCTGAATTCTATGCCATTAATGACCTGTAGCAGCAGATGAACAGGGGGTTGCAAAATAGTCATCTATTTTTAGTGCAAGTACAATGTATGCAGCGTGGCCAAAGCACTGGTTGCACACTAGAACCACCCATAACCCATTTCCAGGTCTGTCCAAATTGCAATATACCATGTCTACTGAGTTGTGGAAGGTTAGAATTTAGTGTTAAATACTTTGTCATTCCATACCTGCCTTCCAGCACGTTACTCATTGTTAGAACATTCCCCAAACCTGACATACAAAAAATCACAATAATAATACTTATTGGTATGTCTTTCATTCAAGACTTTGCCTGCCCTGCCTTGCACCCCCCCCCCCCCCCTCGTCTCTTTTCTTCTGGCCTGTCAATGTTCAGAAGTCCACTGTTTTGACTATTGCAAAACACTATTGTGTGACATTTGCAAACGAATTGATGTTGTTTGCAATTTTTTATTATTTGAGGGCAAAGTCTACATACAATAATACTTTAATGCAGTAAATTATCATAGGAAGATCATCACCTCATAAGGATCCCTCTCAGTCTAGATCTACCTCACATGCCAACATCTGCAAGAATGAGATCACCACTAAATCTATCACACATATTTGTGGTGTTCTCAGTCTAATACCCTTTTCTCACTAGGTTTTCTTAGCCCCGTACTATTTTTTGAAGCTTTTCACACTGGCATTTCTTAGCCCCGTACTATTTCTTAACTTTCTCGACAGCTTTTGAATATTTATGAGTGTACGTCTTGCACATCTGCTCTTTACCACTCCGCATCAAGGTCACTCGCCCATCAGGCATTATCTGATTGGTCTCGGCATTTCAGCCTTGAGAGCTGACACCGCATTTCCTTAGACTATACTATTTTTTTTTTTCTGTTCTCACTTGCGCTCTTAGCCCCGGACTATTTGGCTTGGCCCTGCAATTGCGGGGTTTTGCAGGGCCAAATAATCCCGGATTATTGGTGGGGCTAGCCCACTTTGGTAAAAACAAGTGAGAACAGAAATAGGTCTAAGGTTAGCCCCGTACTATAGGTGGGGTGGGGCTATGAACCCCCCACCCCCCCCCCCCCCCCCCAGCCCCACCTATATTAGTATGGGGCTATGGAAATTTTTGCAAGTGAGAAAAGCATATAAAGCATTTTTAACATAACCAAAATCAATACTTTTCCATACAAATATGTTCACATTTTCAATATCAGTCGAAATGATTTACCTGTTTGATCCAGATCACTTCTTCGGCATCAGCATCCAAAGACAATGTATGCAGCAGAAAAAATCAAGTCCAAATCAGCCTCAGCCTCTCAGTTCTTGACACTCTCCTAAGACAGTAACAATATATAGGCCTAGGTCCAGATCTAAAGTATGGTCGAGATTCCAAGAATTTGTTTTGCAAAATCAGCAAAAAAAGTCACAGATAAACTCAGTCGAACAGTTCAAGCGATGGCAGTGCACTGGCACTGGGCACTGTTTAGTATGGAGAATACTACAGTGAGGCTATAGTAGACTAGAATAATGGAGTTCAGTTAAGACTTCTGTCAGTAAACAATCAATCCAGTGGCTGCAGCTGATGGAGCCAGTGCGAGATGGCGAAAAGCTTTGTGCAAAGCTCGCCAACCGAACACTACGAGTACGAGTACCTGGAGAATCCACCGCTATCACTACCACTTGTACTTGTCCACCGGAGTCGAACGGGCGGGATACTCAACAAGCTACCGGAGCGTTGCCCCGGCCGTGGCCTTGCTTAGACCGTTCGTGGCCGCGGGAGTCACTGATCACTTGAGCCTTGAGCAGATTCCAATCCTGGTAAAATATGTTGTTGATGAATATCACACAACCCTAAACTGGTCCAGTAGTTATAAGGGCCACCACAATTTCAACAGTCCATAAACTGGTATCACAACCACAAATACGAGATAAGTGTGCAATTCCTAGTGACGTTGTTCCGGCGGCGGCAGTGTCATCGGGTACGGGTATCTTACTGGAGATCGCGATCGCGATGTCCGGTACCGGTAGTTGATTTGTTGATGGCGCTGTTCACAAAATGCTCATCAGCTGTTTATCGCACGCTATTTAGGCGCTGCACAGTCATCGTCATGAACCTATTCATGTTCAAGATGTTACGTGTTTTTACCAAACGTTTTCCTCGTGGCACCGTTTGTACGACTTCATAAAACACGTAGGCCTACACGTACTATCTTAAGGTACACAGTATGAGTTGTTAGAATATCGGGGTAGGCCTGATATCTTTACTACCAACATAATTTACATGTTGGTAAAAAAAAAAAAAGTGCAAGAAATAAAGACAAGTTTAACGAGGGCGTAAATATCAACCTTTGGTATGATAATAATAACATTTCTGTCATTACCTGACCCATTCAATCTAATAATAGTAGAAATCAACAAATTATTCTGTAGTCTTTTAGCGAAGGAAAACTCGATAAGGTGAGCAGATAATGTGGCCCTCCTCTGAAGGGGGAATACAACATTGCAAAAATAATCATTATACAAATACTATGAATGCGGAGGCTAGTCAATCGAACCTTATTAGAGTGTGGTGCTTCTTTTACATTCTTTCTTGACAATTACAGAAGTAAACTTAATGGTTGTTTTGGGAACATGCATATTGAACAGCAAGCATTACTGGTTCAAAGCTGTTTTATTACAGTATTTCTATTTTGTTCTTGCTTAGGGCCGTACAAATTGTCATAACGATAGGCCTATCATGAATAAGTTGTCCGCCTTTATCGGATTTTCGTCAAACCTTCACTAGTTCACGTTTGTGCTGTTATTGAAACCAACTTAATTTCAGGTTGAATTATCCCTTTAAGAAGAGAATCATAACAGGTATTCTCGATTCTAAACACAACAAAAATGTAAGTCCCCCCCCCCCCCCCCCCCCTAAGCAAAAAAGCATATATCGAAGAGGTTTGGAGCAACATAACTTGGCAGGATAGTGCCTTCACTTATTGACTAACTTCCGTGTGAAATTATATCAATCCACTCAGTCATGCATGAGTGAGCACACATTAAAGGCAAAATTATCACTATTGGAAGTTTAATAACTCATTTTTGAAACAGTCTGAATTTGTTGATCTTATTAAAGAAAAGGTAAAAGAAGTTACTTTCCAGTACCTTGATATTGATTCTCTGGATGGAAGACAATTTGAGAATGTTAGTAGAAAAGACTATAGATTTCTAATAATGACCAGTTATTTTTTGATACACTGTTAATGGAGTTGAGAGCAGTAACAGTTTTGTATGCAATTCGTCAGAAAAAGAAGGAAGAAAGTGTAGAAAAGGACCTGGAGTCTGAGATTGTTATGTTAGAAAGATTGTTGGAACCGAATACAGATACTAGAGAAAAATTAGAAAAAATTAGAGTATTGAGAGAAGAATTACAACAATTTAGACATCAGAAGCGGGAAATGGCAGCAAATAGACTACGGCTTCAAGTAATGCAATTTGGGGAAAAACCATCTAAATACTTTTTGAATTTGGAAAAACAAAGGATAGCTGAAAAAACATTTGTAAAACTAATTGATGACAATGGTACTGTGTTGCAAGAGCAAGAATATATGTTGAAAGAAGTTGGATCATATTATAAACGTTTGTATAAATATGCAAACTGTGATACAGATGTTATTTTCTCTCATATAAGGGAAGATCATTTCCAAAGTCTCTCAGAAGAAGAGTGTGTTTCTTTAGAAGGAGAAATAACTTACATGGAAATTGAATATGCAATAAAGAACATGAAAAATAATAAAGCCCCAGGACAAGATGGATTTACAGTGGAATTTTTTAAATATTTTCTTGAGGAGTTAGGTGTGTATATGATGCGTAGCATGAATTTCGCTTACAACTCTGAAAAACTATCTTTCTCACAAAAACTTGGTTTGATAACACTACTTCCTAAAGGTGACAAAGTGAGACACTTCATTAAGAACTGGAGACCAATTTCTTTGTTGAATGTTGTTTATAAGATTTTATCGAGCTGTATTGCTAATAGACTTAAAAAAGTATTACCTAGTATTATCCATGGTAATCAAACAGGATTTTTGTCTGGACGATTTATTGGTGAAATTATTAGAATTTTATATGACGTAATTGCTTATACTGAAAAGGAAAAGGTTCCTGGTATGATTTTGTTAATCGATTTTGAAAAGGCTTTCGATAGTCTTTCTCATCAATTTTTATATAAAACGCTTTCCTTTTTTAAATTTGGAAGCTCTTTCATAAAGTGGATAAATCTAAAGTATAGTGATGCGTACTCTAGTGTTATGGTTAATGGGCAAATAACATCTAGATTTCGCATAGAAAGGGGCTGTAGGCAAGGTGACCCACTTTCGCCCTACTTGTTTTTGTTATGCGCGGAAATTCTTGGGGTGTTAATTCGAAATTCACAATTGGTAAAAGGAATTTCTATCAGGTCAAAAGAATTTAAGGTCCTTCAGTATGCCGATGATACAGTATTGTTTTTAGATGGCACAGCTGCCAGTTTCCGCAATGTACTTCATATTTTGGATTCTTTTGGTAATTGTAGTGGGCTTAAGATGAATATGCAGAAAACAAATGCAATTTGGATTGGTGCCTTAAAAGGTAGCGAAGATATAAGATTGGATGGAAGACAAGTGAATTTTGTGCATAATTATTATTTTCGTTACCTTGGTACTGACTTTCATGTTGATATCGATAAAATGCCTGATTATAATTATGACCGAATTTTTGATAAAGTAAAACGTCAAATGATTTCTTGGATCAAACGGAACATTACAGTTCTTGGAAGAGTCACAGTTGCTAAGTCATTACTGCTACCACAGTTTAATCATTTGTTTATGTCAATTCCTGCTCCTTCAATTAAGTTAATGAAAGCAATAAAAGTAAAGTTCTTTAATTTCATATGGAAGAATAAGCCTGATAAAATTAGTAGGAAACAAGTTGTGGGCACTTATGAAGAAGGGGGTCTTAAGATGCCAGATGTAGAGTTTTTTAGTATGTCATTAAAGCTCACATGGATTCGAAGATTGGTTTTAGGCACATGTAATGATGTTTTCCATTTAATGCAGTCATTTTTAACAAAACCATTTGTAGTAGGGTTTGGTGATGAATATTTTTCAACATTATCCCATGAAGTTGCCAATCCATTTTGGAAAGATGTATTTTATGCTTTGTCTTTGCTGTGTCAAGTTGAGGTAGATGACTGGCTAACATATCCACTGTGGAGGAATAGTTCTATCTGTATTTTTTAAATCTTGGTACGAAAAAGGCATCAGATGTGTCAATGACCTTATTGATAGTAAGGGGACTTTGTTAACTCATGACGAATGTGTACAAAAGTTTTGCTTGAAACTTAATTATTTGTCTTACTATTCTATTAGTCAAGCTATAAAGTGTCGGTATAGAATTTATATTGGAAAATGTGAAAAAAGTTTAGAAGGTCCATTGATGCCGTCACATATCAAAACACTTGTATGTGACTCACAAGGATGTCGATACATCTACAAAACTCTTTTTGGAAAGACAAACTGTATACCCTCAATATGTTCAAAATGGGAACGACATTTAGATTACAGCCCTGCTAGTTCATTTATGCAGAAATGTCATATTATGATATTTCGATTTACTCCAGATATTGCTTTAAGATATTTTCAGTATAAGATAGTAAACAGGATTTTGTTCTTGAATAAGCAGCTGTATAAGATGAAAATAGTAAGTGATGAATACTGTGCGTTTTGTAAAAAAGAGGTAGAAGACATTGTACATTGTACAAGTTATTCAATATTATGAGGATGAGAAATATATTAATTATATTACAGGTACACATAGCAAATTTGTTGTTAAATGGCAGTCACTTAGATCTTTGTTTGTTTAAAACTGAAAGAGAGAAATGCAATTTATTGTTTGTCATTTGAGTGTAAAATACATTCCTTTACGTTGTGAAATGTTTGTTTTAACTCAATAAAATAGCCTATGGAGGGCTAAAAATGTTTTTTAAAAAAAATTGTCACTTTTCAAAAGTCACAAGCGTAATTTTGGGATTCTGTCACATGAATTTTTAATGAATTCTATTTCTGGTGCACAATTTTTGTCTTTTCATCGTTTATCATCCATCTCTCGACGCACTAACACCTATACCGACACTTACCCATTGTTCTGGTTGAGTGAGCACAGTTTAAAAAAAAAACATTCATCCCTCTTGAGGTTGAAACGTTTAAAAACCCTTAATTTTTGTGAAAAAAATAAACTCGAGAAATTTTGACAAAGATGTAACATGACTTGTTATGTGAACATAAGAAGTCATTTTCATGTCCTAGTTGAGTGAATACACTTTAAAAATCGCACAAGAAATGCCAAAATGTACTGTTAAAACGGTATAAACAATTACCCTTGTGACTTTTGAAAAGTTATTTTGCCTTTAATGTGTGCTCACTCATGCACGAGGGAATGGATAAATGTGATTTTCACACGGAAGTTAGTCAATAAGTGAAGGTACAATCCTGCCAAGTTACGTTACTCAAAACTTCTGCGGTAAAAAGTTATGTTATTTTCCTTAGGGGGGGGGGGGGCTTACTTTTGTTGTGTTTAGACGGGGACCGAGGGCACCCCGTTTTGGGGGAGTTTGTCGGCACAAAAGACAGTTTTTCGACAATTAATGTTTATTTATTGTGCACAAAATGTGTATGTTTGGTCGACAAGGGGCGTCATGCTAACAACGTATCCCTTCCATTCGTTTAACCATCATACCCTATCGGTTTTCTGTTCGCGTGATCAACTCGGCAAACTACAACATAATTTTAGAAGTCACATCTATTTGTGAAATTGCCATTTTATCCTACAAGATCCACTTGGAAGCCGTTCGGCTAACTACTGAGAATAAGCCCACAATATTAGGTAAGACCCCTTTTGGTGCCGAGATTTTTTTCTGACGTAAATATCATATTTGTTTTGAAACCTGTTTATTTGTCGGTACGCTAACCAAAATTGCCAGCCGCGTGATCGGGTCTTGAAAAAAAAAATGCCAACCAAAATGAAACACTTAAGATTAGCTAGTTTGGGAAGCGAATAGTGAGTTGCTTTAATGTAATTAGAAATCGAGCTTTGATTCGACGCCCATGTCATTGTGTGAATCCGTGTCTGTCCCCACAGGCTGCACGGGCTGCAAACGATCCCTTTCGACCACAATCTACATTTTAGTGGGATGGATGAGGTGAATAATTGTGCACTTTTGTGTACAAGCACCAAATTTGACACACATGTTCAAAATGATATTTGGAACAATATTAGATATAGAGGCATCTCAAAATATTTTCAGGGGCACCTGGGGGCAGCCCCTAAAGTGCCCCAAGGACCCTTATATGTTATTTATACTTCTTTTCGAAAACACACGGCCGGACTTGAAAAAAAAAACTTTGATAGGAATCATCCTTAGACAATAGGTATCTTTCCTTGTTCAAATGTGTGGTCATAAGTGGCAAGAGGGCCGGGGGATAGCCCCCAAACGCCCCCTGGGGGCATTTTCTCCTATGTTTGGACATTTTCTCAAGAATAAATAACTGGATTTTAACCAAACTAGATAGGAATCATCCTGAAGTAATAGGGACCATTAGCTGTTCAATTTGGGGTACACAAGTGGCAAGGGGCTGGAGAAGGGGGGGGGGGTAGCCCCCAAAACGCCCCAGGGGAAAACTTTCTTTTATGATTCTAATACTTTTTCCTCAAGAATAAATAACTGGAACCATCCTTAGGTATTAGGGACCTTTAGTTGTTAGAATGGGGAAACACAAGTGGCAAGGAGTCGGGGGGGGAGGGGGGTAGACCCCCCCCCCCAAAAAAAAAAATGAACTAGCCACCCCGCCCCTTTCCCCTCGCCCACCACCTCAGAAATGCGCCTTGCGGTCCAAAATGTTAAGAAAAAAGGAGCGTTTTCTGAAGTGTATCCAAACTGCACAGTAACCAAGGATAATCTAACGTACACACGTAGTCGCGTACTCATTCTGATGAGGGGACAAGGAGGACCCCCCCCCCCCCCCCCCACACACACACCATCAAAATAGACATGGGGCCTTGCATGTCAAATACTCTCTTGTTATCATGGGGGGACTTCGTTCCCTACCCTCAGTGCATGCATTAATATTTCAAGGTTTTTTTGTCTTTCGTTCTTTTAATTTTTTTTTTCTACAAGCACTAATAGGAAACAGTGAAAATCAATCGCTAGTGCTCAAAATATGAAAGAACTGTGATGCAAATACTATTTCCGTATAAAATAACTATAATGGCAAATATAAACAAAATAAATGTAGTCAATCAGTTTTCAAAATGGCCACCAAAATTTGAATAAACAAAACACAAATTGTTACATCACTACATGATGTATGATAGTTTTGATTCTGAAAAAGCTAGATAGAATAGAAATTCGTAAACAGTGTAGTAAATTAACTTAGAAACATGTATGTTAAATTTAGTGATGCAAATAAAATGCTGTTATTTCTTTTTTTATAGATCCATGGTGATATTCTTTACATACAATGCAAAGTTATGTTCCTCTTCAGGAGCTGCTCAGTCCTTCCACTGTATAAACTCTTGGTCCATCGTCTTACAATGGACCCAACTACGCGGTAGGGTCCATTGTATGGCGATGGACCAAGAGTTCTGACAGACATTTCCAGGAATTATGGACATAGTCACCAGTTCTTAGGCCTCCAAAACTAATTTCATGTGGGTGTTCCAAAGGCTGCAAGACAGCAAGATGCAAGTGCAAAAAGGCACAGCTTGCAAATGCAGCCCTTTGTTCGTGTGAAGGAGAATGCTCATCATAAATGCTAACAAATTTTATATATCTTTTTTTTTATTCTAATGGAAAATCCTCACAAACAATAGAGATCAGATCGAAATTAATTCTTTGAGAGCCTTGGACAATCATATCATGGGTGATTTTCAAACATCAATTAAATGTTTTGTACGGATCGGTTACAACTAATATCATTTCATAATGTAGTTAAGACTTCGAATAAAAATGTACATTTTATATTTTAGATAGTTTTGAACGTCATGTTCCATTCTTTTTCTAACCGATGCTTGCAATTTGGACAGAAAAATCAGTGATAAAACATCAAACTCTATTTTTTTTCAAACATGATATCGAAATCAAATCAATCAATAATTTTGGGTTATATAATATGTTGGTGTTGGTTTTCAAGGTCACTCTTTGTGCTTTTGTCACTAAACATTGCCAATAATCTCTTTTCTTACTCATGCCCTCACTATAAATATATCTCGATCAAATGAAACAAACTGGAGGGAATAACGATTAATATATTAGATTGACGGCCATCTTGGAAAATGGCGCCTCAAGAAGAAATTATTTATTGCTTCTATATTGTAAAGTTGCCTAATGATTCGAAACCTATGCACCAAATCTCATTCTTGTAGGTTATAGTAAAACAGAATAAAGCTAAAAACATTGCGTTGGCAGACAATTTGGACGCCTTCTTGAAAAATTGCATCTTAAGGACACGTGTTTTAAGGTAGCCCGTCCCTTTTGCAGACCTAATTCTGAAAGTTCCCTGACTTTGTCATCATTTGAGAGAGAGTGGCTATACCACCCTTCCCTGGAAGCGACAAAGCGTAATACATGTATTCGGTTTTGAGGAAATAATCATCAGTAATTCATCAAGCTTTCTTTTTCGTATAACGAAAATAGTCAAATCTCAGTGGAAACTATCTACGGGAGTTATTGTACCTCTGACCTTAAAATTTCACAGTTAGTATCCCAAAGATACGTACTAAATATGTGCAAACTTTCATGACGCTTGCAGATAAAAAGGGACGGGCCATCTTTAAGTGCCGCTATATCTAATTTTTTGTTGAGTTCATAATCATTAACCTATGTACTAAATTTGGTGCTCGTAGGTAAAATAGAACAGAATAAAACTAAATACATGGCTTTGGCAGCCATTTTTGTTAATGGCACCAGACACGGTTAGCATTTCATTCTATTTTCTGGTCCAATTTATCCTTTTTAATACCTTTGTAAAACTTTCAGTGTCGTTATTTTTTTGTATATATATTTTTTATTTGGATAATAAAACATCAAACTCAAACTAAACTCAACTCAAACTCATTTTGGACGCCATCTTGGATCCTCCTTGTCTCCTCATCAGATGAGTACGTGACTACATGTGTACCTTAGATTATCCTTGGTTACTGTACAGATTGGATACATTCGAGAAAACATTCCTGTTTTCTTAAAATGTTGAATCGCACGGCGCATTTCGGAGGTGGTGGGGGAGGGGCTGTGCTGTAGCCAATGTCAGATGGGTTCCCCATTTGTAACAAACGTTTTCCATTGTCTGAGAAAAATATGTCGAGTTTTATGAAATCCAACAATTATTTCTTATGTATGTATCGCATTTTTACAACCTTAGGTCTTCTTTTCCGAGGTGACTTCATTCAAGTTTGCTTAAAATCGAGTCATTTACCTTTGAGAAAAAGGGGGAAAAATAAGTGGAATCCCCCCCGGGGGGTGGGGGATGGGGAATTTTGCCCCCCCCCCCCCTTGCCACTTGCATACCACAATCTTAAGAACTTAAGGTCCCTAATAGATACGGATGATTCCTATCAAGTTTGATTAAAATCCAGTCATTCATTCTACTGAAAAAGTCAAGAATAAGGGGAAGTTGCCCAATCTTTTTTGTAGGGGGGGGGGGGGGGGGCTACCCCCTACCGGCTCTTTGTCATTTGTGCCCCCCCCCCCCCCCCCAACTTAAGGTTCCTAACTGACCTACGGATGATTCCTATTAAGTTTGGTAAAAAAAAAATCAGTTATTCATTGTTCTGTAAAAGTAAAAAATAAGGGGAAGTTGCCTGATGGGGGCATTTTTTTTTTTTTGTGTGTGTGTGTGTGTGTGTGTGTGTGTGTGTGTGTGTAGGGGGGGGGGGCTACCCCCTCCCGGCTCCTTGCCATTTGTATCCCATCATTCTAATAACTTAAGGTCCATTATACCTAAGGATGGTTCCCGTTATTTATTCTTGAGAAAAAGTATTAAAAAATATAACAAAGTTTCCCATAGGGAGTTTTGGGGGCTACCTCTCCCCCCTTCCCAAGCCCCTTGGTGCTTGTGTACCCCAAGTTTGATAACTAATGGTCCCTGTTATCTAAGAATGATTCCTATTGAGTTTGGTAAATCCAGTAACTCATTCTTGAGAAAATGTCCCCCAAAATCGGAGAGAAAAATGCCGCCAAGGGGGCGTTTTGGGGGATACCCCCGGCCCCCTTGTCACTTATGACCATACATTTGAACAATTAAGGTAAGGTCCCTATTACCTAAGGTTGATTCCTATCAAGGTTTTTATCAAGTTCGGCCGTGTGTTTTCGAAAAGAAGTAAAAATAACAAATAAGGGGCCCCTGGGGCACTTTAGAAGCTGCCCCCAGGCGCCCCTGAAAATATTTTGAGATGCCTCTATATCTTATATTGTTCCAAATATTATTTTGAACATTGTGTGCCAAATTTGGTACTTGTACACCAAAGTGCACAATTCTCCTCATATTTGTCGCTTAGCCACCCCACTATTTAGGCAGGACACTCCTAAAGATATTTTTTCACCCTGAAATGTTTTTGGTTTCAATAAATGGAGACAGAATGGAAGAAAGATACATTTAGCCTTCGGAAGGTTTGACGAAAATCGTTCTCCCCAAAAGATATGCATCCGTTATGTTTTGACACCTGGACGGAAAAAAATAATTCCGTTGTCAAAAACAGAACAAAAAATATGGAATTATTTTGTATACAAGACCACCTCGCACGTGACGTCACAAAATCAAATCTTAAAAACCAAATAACTCTCTTTCCTTTGACCGATCTTCGTCAAACCTTCACTAATAAATGAATGTGTCTCCTTAAACCAACATAATTTCAGGGTGACTATCCCTTTAACGAGGGGAAAATGCACCATCTAATATCACTGCAAACTTTCGATTCTGATGGCACCACGTGACAGCGCTGATTACTCTAAACAAATTTTTATACGAGTCTAGTTGTTGTCTTTTTTTTTTGGGGGGGGGGGGGGCGGGGGTAGAGGGAGGGGCGGGGTGGGGTAGAGGGAGAGGCGGGGTGGGGTGGCGAGGGAGGGCTGGGGGTGGGGGAAGGAAAATATTCATGGCCTGTCATATAGTTAGCCTATAAACTACTGCTCATAGTTTCTGCATGGACCCTTATATAAAACAATTAAAAATCCGTCATCAGACGATGATGACCTTAGTTGCTTACATTGCCATCGGAAAGGCTAAGCTAGTCTACGGCCGACAACAGTGACGGTCGACGAGGTACGCGACATCGACAGCGCTAGGCCAATGCCGGGCGGCGCGGCGCCGAAGCTCTCGGCCGAGCTGGCGCTCGCCGTGTGGTCACTCCAGATAGCTAGTTCTGCATGCACATTTATTGCAAGCAGCTCAGGCAGGAAATAGTGCATGCATACTATGCACTCGGCCAATGAGAGTTGAGATTCGGGCGCGCGCCATCAACCGGCTCACTTACCAAGTGAAGAATATTCATACGAATTATTCATGTAGATCTTTTAATATATCATGTTAATTTCCGTTTTTACCGTTATATTCAAGTAATATCATGACAATTGAAGAGAATGGAATATTCAAAAGGAAGTTTGTTCATTTGAAGGTGTCCTTAAGGTGGTTTTATGAAAAACATTCATCAAATCCAAGAGCGGTGCGCGAACTAATACCAACGAGGCGGTAATGTGAATGTTTGGTTTTCGATTTTTCACAGCGAAAAGGAAAATGGCTGCGAACCTGGGAATATACAGACCTAAGTGAGAGCAGTTGATACGACTGTATTTTACAGCACTGTAAGCCTTGTGTGGGACATTTCGAGCTCGGAATCGCCGTGTACTATTGAGAAGGTATGCTAGACTTTCATTTTGTCCTAAATAATATCACTAATCCTGTCAGAATTAAATGGAACATCGAATTTAGTCAAGCGGTTGTCATGGCATTTGCAAGCTTTTGCACAGCGCCATCTTGACATAAAATTTAGATGTTGTCGGCGATAAAAATAGTTAAACATCACATCTAATTATTAAATTTGATTGACATTTGATATTGAAGTAAGAGTGTATATTATAAGCTAACATTTGTTGAGCTTTATTCTTCTTCGGTGGAAACAGAATTCTAAACTTCAAGTGTTAAATTTAGCTTGCCAGTATCGTCTTCAAATAACACGGGTCTGCGCTATGACCGCAAGTTAATTGATTGAGTGAAGCCCACTCACTCACCACGTATTCAACCTGAGCGCGCCGCAGGCCGGGGAGCTGTACAGTGGCCGTGGCGTGCCGTGGTGGCTGCATGCATCTTGCCTTCTTGGATCGTGCAGTTGGTTCCAGTGGCAGTGCAATGCGAAGTTCGAGTTAGCTGGTGCCGGTGCACGGGTTATATTCTCGGCTCATTTTGTGCACCATCTCAAAAGAGTCATTACCATTGTCTTGATCTGATGAAAACATGTTTTCACAGAGATGCCAAGTTTTAAACATTTATGCGTCAGATTCATGACACTGCATGCGTGCCCGTGACGTGATGCATGGGCTTTATCACGATATCGACGTTCAATTCATGGCAATACGTACGTTCAAGAATCTTGCGATGCGCGTTCGCGATTCATCGTATACAGTGTAAACATTAGCCGATATGTGCATTCTCAATTTTTGCTCTCGATTTGTGCGAACCCTGATCTTCCATGCACAAAATTGAGAGTGCTATTTAGTGCAGTGCCAGCCTTCTATGTTGTGAAAATAAACATCCTTTTCTCCACCCCCCCAAACATCCCATTAGACATGTTTCGCCCTTACTTTTTTGGAATATTGTACTGTCTTGCGTGATGGTATCATTTTGTCTATATCTTATTTGTTCTTATTTAAATCATATTACCATATTTTTTGGGAGATAAGACGCAACTGCGGATAAGGAACACCCCACCTTTGAGCACGCAATATGAAAAAAAAGATAAAAAGATAAAAATGGGGTCTTTCAACACATATACACATGTATGGGACTATATACAGTCAACAAAATTGATGGCTTTGATAGCCTGACACAATTGATGTACCGATTATACGATCTCAATCACATCACCCGCGTAGTTACTGGAACCAAGAAAGCCCCAGGAGTAGTATTTGTCCGCGAGACAACTCAAAGATACTGCTGATGAAAAAGCTTTAACTAGAAAACTCTGTTTGATGGAGACCACCATTGATTCTGTGATCTTCGGCCTCAAGGTGGCGCTAATACACAAAGATCGTTGTAGATCATAATTCAATGATCTTTTTGTCACACAATGCATAGTCCCATACATGTGTATACATGTTGGTTTGAAAGACCCGATTTTTGCTAATGCCGTGTATAAGACGCACCCTGACTTTGGCACGATTTTCAAGGGAAAAAGATATGTGTCTTATATGCCAGAAAATACGGTAGTAAAATAAAGGAAATCTTATGGTAATTATCCATGAATTACTGAGATTAATAATAAAACTATGTACAGAACAACATTACTGTAATAATGTTTATACCAATGACTCGTACAACTATCAAGATTTGAAGTGATTGAGACCCATATTATAATGCAAATGTTACATCCTTTGAATTCACCTGAAAACCAATGAAGTCTTCAATTTTGATGGAAGATTTTCCATTTCCAACCAGAACTCTGTAGTTCTGTAAGTCACATTATAAAAGCATAAAACATATTATAGGAATCTAAACTTGAGGTTAACAGAGGAGCATAAAAATAGCAAGGAATTCTACATACACTGTAGACTGTTCAACAGATTACTGACTCAGTCCACATCACTGTCAGATTGTTCGTGTCCACTTTTTGAAGAAGGCCTGAAACGTCAAATGTGATGTAAATCAAACTTAAGGGCTACAGAGTGAACATTGCATTTTTGCTTTCCATGGTTTTGTCACATCCAGTGGTTGCATTACTTTGTCCAAGTTGTGGGAGCCTTGTGTTACTCTGTTATAATATGTACTCTGATTTCAGTGTGCAATTAAAAAAAAAGGTGTGACATAGAAGTGGTTACACCTAGTGCTTACATCAATCTACTGAAGTTGTGAGCACCTTGCATGGCAGTGCTGTATGGTATTTACTCTGATTTCAGTGTGCTTTTTGAAAGCAATTTGAAATGGTTCAAGTATTTTCCCTTCTTGTTCTCTCGTCCAGCATGGCTACCGGCAGAGCCCCGCAGTTCCAGCGGAGCGTGATGTCTGAGCCACGAGGTAAAGCTATGCCCAGGTATGCCTGGCCAGCACAGCCCAACGATGATCGCTTCCTCTTCAACTTGATTGGGGCAGATAGGGAGGAGAGCAAACCAAATAATGTGGTAAGTACTCACTTCTTGATGGATATATTTCTGCTCGATGTAAAAAAAAAAAAAAATGGAATTGCTGTTGCCAAAATCACCTGCTGCAATATCAATCATATGTTGCATTGAGAGATGTAGTGAAACAAGGTAGAAAAGAAAATATCTGCTCTGTTCGTAGCAGAAGAGGAGATTTGTTTTTTCCTTTGCCTTTCTAGCAGTGCAGGTGAACTAGTAGTCTCCTCATAAAATCTTGTGGACGTCCAGATTCATGTCATATGGTATATGCAGATGATTTTTTTTCCTTTATTAAAAAAAATGCTCTTTCAAACCTTTGCTTTTTTAGCATTTATTTTGTGAGTGATAATATTGTGCAATTGATGCTAAAGATCTGTTTTCTGGTTCCTTTCTTTGACTTCCATCAGTACAACTGGAAGCCCAGCTCCACCTTTGCGGAACCCCCTGCTGCGCTTGTTCGCAGTAAGAAGTCTAAGAACAAGGAGAGGGATCTCAACACGTTGAGCCAGCAGGTTAGTAGGCACCCCCCAAAAAATTTCAAATGGGAGCAATGGTATTCCCCTGAAAGATAGTGCTCCTGTATAATAATTTTATTTCTTTAAGGTTTCGGTGCCACTTTTCATCAACACAAATACTTGGTATTGGCTTTACTATTTGGCACCATAGCCACCATAACTGACATAATATCTATGATAAAGCATTCAACTATTTTTCTCACATGGTTAACATGAACACAGACAGAATAAAATGACTATGGTTTAAATTTTGTTTTGCAACATTTCCTGTTTTCTTCAAAACATTTAGAATAGGTTAGCAATTTTAGTTACAGTATCTGTGTATTGGAAATATGATTGGACATGTGTAGGGCTTTCTGTTTATTCTCTTTGCGTGAACACCAATGAAATACCATTTTAAAATCATTGTTTTATTTCAGTGAATGAGAAAAGTACTAGTAATTTGGTACTCTGCTTTGACAATACTGCATTCAATTCCATTGCGTAGGAGAGCCGGGGTGGAGCTGCCACGAGTAACGGACCCATGCGTCGGCACACCCCAGCCACGTACCCCAGGACTCAGCATGTGAGCTCCTTGCTGGAGAGAGAGGAGCTGGAGAATCTGCGGCATCAGCTCACCTACAGTGATGTGGATGACGTGAGTTGCTCTCTTTAGCTTAGTGCAGGGATGCCAGTTGTCAAGCAGCATCCCAAACTAAGGCCCTGATACAATGTATCTTGGCTGTTTGTCAGGCTCTTTAGTGTACGTCAGCTGATGTTAAGAATTTAGGCCCATTATGAAAATGTATGTATATTCTGTACTGAGCCCATATACATATGGGCTGGCTTTTTTCTGCTCAGATATTAAGAAGCATGACTCCCATACAATCTGCTGATAGGACAATAGACAAAAGGATATGAATAAACTTTAAATACCTTATACGATTCATTTAAGCCTCAACCCTTTGGATACTGCAGGTCCATGTCAAATTTTGACAACCTTACTGGACTAGGGTTCACAAAGCCAAAATTTCTTTATAATAAGCAATGTGTTAAGTAGATTTCTTGTTATATTACTAATGATATTCACATTTTTGGAGAGTAAGTTGCCAAATATTGTTGTTGTGTATGGATGTTCCTAGGACCTTGGTTGGCTAGATGAGTAAGATGCAAGAACGAGCAGAGAACGGAAGAAAGCTAATTAATCAGCATGATTCTAGAGCTTCGTGTATGCATGCAAAAAGTATTGATATGATGTGAATCAGATGTGAATCATTATATAAATAGATTTGCCATAGAAAGAAATAGTTTTGTGATACCCACATCAGTCATGAATTGTTCTTTCATAATGTCTTCTCGTCTGTTATCTCTTTCTCCTATAGCAAAGTACGGATAGCCAGGCATTAGGCTCAGTAAGCCGGGCTAACCGAGTCAACAATGCCAGAATGATTGACGACCAGCCATTACACGCAGCTGCTGCCATTAGACCATTGTCTGCCCTGGATACCATCTTTGTCAATGAACGGGTGAGATAGTCAGTTTAATCCCTTCATTCTTTAGAAATTAGAGTTCTTGATAAACAACTTTCATACACTTACCTTGAATGTTGGAAAGGAATTAACTTCTTGTCTGTGCCTTGAATTTTGAAAAGTAATTGATTATTTGTTTGGGATGACATTACACTGTCATTTTAGAGGGAATCATCAGCTTTTCCCTTTTCTCACCCCTTTTCTATCCCTGTATATGTGAATTACAAATAATCATGCTATTGTCATTTGATTGTCTTTTTTCATGAAGCTAGGAAAAAAATGAAGTACAAAGTTGCCAAACCTGGTGGATGAGGTAACGTAACTAAATTTAATTTCTTCTCTTACAGCCTGATCGAAATAAGATTGTGGCTCGGCTCATGCAAATCAGGGTAAGATGTCATATTTCATTCCTTCTTAATAAATATCTTAACGTCATGTTAATGCCTGTTTAAGAATGACTATTCAATGTTCGTATTTATGGTGAGATGTGCTATTTGTATAGATAATATAAGCATGCAGACCAATATTGTTAGGATATTTGAAGTTGTGGACAAAATCATGTTAGAGGTTGGGAGTAAAGCATGATGTTGAGTGCTTAAATGAAGCTACCTCAATACATAAATCACATATGTACATTATATGCTCGACCAGGTGAAATGAAACATCACTGAACAAGAAATAAAAGATAGATAGGCCTAGACAAAGACAATATTGGATAAGGAGATGGAGATAAGCTTAGAATAGATGGACCAAATAGAAGTTTAATTACATGTACTTGTCTTGTCTTGTAGGATTATGTGAAGCAAGCCAATGCTATGATGTCTACTCTGCTGAACTCTAGTGACACAGCAGAGAAGGAGGAACAGGTCGACAAGCTGGGGCGATTGCAGGTAAGGAGGAAGTTCATACAGGGAAGTTTCCAGACGGGGAAATTTACAGTTTATTTGCGGTGGTTGCTTTTTAAGCCTGATGCAGAGCTGCCAAGTCTCCCTGATTTTGCAGGAAAGTTGACCAGTAATACTGCATTGGATTTCATCACATCACCAAATCTTCCTGATTTTTGATAGATTATTGTCATTAGGTAGTATGCATTTGATAGACATTTCCCTGATTTCTGATAAAACTTTATCTATTTTAAGTATTCCTGATTGTTGAATTTCAATGTTGGTAGCTCTACTAATGTGAAATGAACACCTTGATGTAAGTTTTGCATTATAATGCATGAGGAAAATGTAAAAACACAAGTAATATTTTGTTATTTTCAGGAGGCATTATTGACCTGAGGCCTATGTATTTTGTTTACTGGAAGACCCAAGCATTTGGCCTTTGTTATGTCTGTTAAGAAAGTGCCGTTTAATGAGGCAGTATAGTGAAACCTGCATACAAAGAAAGCTCCAGAGAGATGAGAAGTGAGGTCTTTTTTATAATAGGTCCCTAAAGTAGGTTTCTATGTACCATAATGTGAACTCTATGCTAGTATTCTTTTAAAAAATATCTTGATGGATATGAACCCATACAAATATTTCATGTTCATGGCAGTTTTATATTTTGTATGCCATGAATAGAACTATAAAAGGAAGTACATCAGCTATAATCCTGTCATTACCAACTAAGGAAAGTCCCATATCAATTACAACACCATTTATTGCGTATGGAGTATTGAAGTGGTGTCATTTCCCTTGTTACACTGGCTTCTGGTTCTAAACAACATTTCTTCAGGGAGAGTTTCACTGGTCCGACATTGTCTCTTAGACTCGTGTCCGGCACTCACAATGAGAGTCCCCGCTATGATCACCAATGTTTGCTCTCCCCTCTTTGTTGAGAACCAGTTGTTTTGACAATATGCTCACATTTTATTGCTTCACATTTCGCTACTCTATAGAAATAACGGATGTACTTTCCCCCCTACTACAGGCACACCTCCAGGAGCAGGAGCGTGGCTACCTGGGGCTGCTGGAGCGCATGCTTGCTGAGGAGCTGAGCCTGGCAGGCTCCCAGTCCCAGTCAGGCATGGAGGGCTCCGTCACCAGCAACGACCTCACCAGCAACGATCTTAATGCAGCGGGAGATCAGGACCCTGAACCGGAGGGCAGGAGCAGCCAGAACTCTGGGGAGTCCTTCGGCACTTCAGTCTCCATCACCGAGTCTGCTTCCATCAACATTGACGCCCGCTCTGACATCTCTGAGGCAACCACTGTAAGTGCTCTCCTGATTTACAATCAACCTAGCCCCATTGCCCCCTCATTCCCACCACTGGTTAACAAATATTTAAACTTTCATGAATAATGGCCATCATGTAGAGCTTTTGAAGCTTTTTAGTGTAGTTTGCTTTGTTCTGATGTCAAGTGCGAAAGCTTACTTCTCTTACAAAATGTACCTTGTTCAAAGAAAAGGCAACAGCTATAATTATTTGTTTTATTTGCGCATTGATTTTTAATCTATAAGCTTTTTCACTTTGGAAAGGAAAATAAAGGATGATGCAGTTGTGATATCTCACCTAGCATACCTCTCACTTTGTTGTGTTTTGAGGTGATCTGTCACATTGACAACAAGATTTGTTTTCTCTCCCAAGGAATCTAGTCTTGCTTGTGCCTTGTATATGCATGCCGCTTTCCTCAGCCCACTTGGTTTCTATACTCAGCTGATAAACGATGCATACATTATGTTCTTAGGAGGGTACCTTTACAGCACGCACCCGTCCCAAGATAGAAAGTCAGCTGGGTAATTACGCGAGCGATAACGACATCAGTGACTCAGAGTTTGAAGATATCCGCTCTGTCAGTAGTATGGCATCGGGCTCCTTTAGCCTGGACACACAAGAACTCCACGAACAGTACAGTTCCATGCTTCAGAAATATGAAGATGGCAAAGAAGAAAGCCCACGAGGTGCCATGGTCCAGATGCGCATGGGCTTAGACCAAAGACAAGGAGATAGCAAGTCTTCCGAGGTGTCTTCCATTTCTACCATCAGTCAAGTTGAGGTACGGACCGTTCTCGTGCCTCGGAGGTGACATCAGGGATTTATGGTGCTTTCTCAGGGATTAAGTCCATGGTCGGATTATATTCACCATCCTAGCTGCTTGCGTGGAGTTTGATCACTCTTCAAGATTTATCTCCTTAAAATCTGGAGGATCATCTTTACAAAACCTCCAAGAAGCAGGAAATTTTTGTTCATACTAATGGCATGCCAATGTTACAAAAATTAAAAATGTTTGCTCACAATGTTCAGATCATTTTTGTGCCTCTTCCACAAAGTGGCTGGGGCCATTATTTAATTAATCATTTTCATTCTATCGTTTATGTTACACAACAAAAATACAAATTTCATATATATGTAAACACCACTGAACAGTTGTATGTGGTACTTTAAAGTCGAAAACAATGTCCCATAAAATAAATACATTGCATCATATGGTACATCATATGGCAATTATCTAATTATGATTGTTAGTGCTTTGCTAAGTCAATTTAAACTAAAGAGGAAATCATAAAAGAAAATAAAAGTTGCAGATTTGTTATTAAGTTAAATGCTATAAAATGAATTGGAGGAAGTAGCTACTTACATTATAGGATTAGAAAAATGAAACAAAATGAGTATCATATGTGGGGTTGTTTCAGAAAAACTATTGAAAACGAATGCTTCAAAATTGTTGCATTAATACATCTTGACAAAATGCACAATGTCACATGTCTAATTGCATGTGTCACCAAAAGGAAAAGCATTGCATCGAAAGAGAAATGCATTTACCAGTCAGATGCTACACATTTTATGCTTGGGGGCGGAAAACTTTAGCAATTCTGGTAATGACGAAAAAAAGCAGAAAAACAGCATTAATCACATAGCTTTGCTTGCATGATGACATACATAACTGTTTGTTCCTGTCTTTCCCCCGCATCAGTGTCGTTTGTGTGTTATTGTCAGTACTTGTAGAGTCATAAAAAGTTTTCTGCAAACAGTGGCATCATTCCATCTTTTGTATCCATCAGTTAAAAATTGTCACTCACTCCTTAGGTTGAAGTGGGGGGATATTCCATGGCATCCCGAAAAAGCACCTAATCCCTGGTTGCACATCTGGGGTGTTGCACAATTTAATCGTGAAACTGTCATTTGCTTGCACCACCATTCATTTCCCTTAAGTAAACAAGTTTGCACATTTTTGGTTGGAGGATTGACTAAATTGACCTGTTAAGTTCTGTGTGGTCTTTAGCATGATTGGCAATTCTGTGAGTGAATTGTTTAGTCATAGTGTGCCATTGTTTCTGAAAGCTTTTCTGTGGCTCAGTTTTGGCTCAGTCTCAACCCTGTTGTACTTGTATTGTCATGTGTAAGTTGATTGTTTTAAATCTAGACCAATACCAGAATCAAGCTGGCTTCATCAAACATCTCACATCTAGAACTTTGTTTTATCCATGACAATGTGAAATAAACTGATTAACAAAATGTATCAATTTGTGAATTAATTTTTAGAATCTTGTAAAAATATCAATTAAACAGTCCTGTCAACTTTTATAGATTTTTATTTTGATGTATTAAAAGTTTACCTAAATACATAGGTTTTAGTGAAATTACGGAATTTTCGCAGGCTTATGTGTAGGGTCATTTCATGAAATGGAAAAATGGAAAAATCTTATTATAATATGGATCAATTTAAGACCGCAAAATACTGAAATGAAGTTAGCCGCTGTGATTAAAGTTATTTACTACAGGTTGTGTGAGGTTGTTGATACAAGATTGTATTCTGAAGATATAGTCGGCATTTGATCAAGTAATTTTCCCACATTGTACTTAAGGTGAATTGAAGGCACATTATATCACCTTTCATAACTACACAGTGGAGAGTTAGTTCATATTGTAGGATTATTTTTTAGTAATGTGTCATTGTGGTACTTGTCTAGTTATGTTCAATCAGTCGATCACATTGTGTGCTTGTTTGAAACTCCTTTCTGAGTTGCAATCCCATGAATGATATAGCGGTTCATCTGGAAACAGTTAATGATATGTTTAACCATGTTTCAATGTCAGCACTCAGCTGGTATAATGATAGGAATATGGCAAGAACTAAAACTATTAAGAATGGCTTGTCAGTGTAGAATATCCTCAGAAAACATATGACACACATCAGTCTTGGCAGGAATGCTCGTAACATATTAAGACATGTCATAAAATATGACAAAGCAATTATTTTTAAACATTTGACTTTTATGAATAGTAGCAGGTATGCTTTTTGGATTCTAAAATATTTTTAAAGCAATGTTTATCATGTCTATCTGTGCTGGCTATGCAATATACAAGACGTACAATGTATGTGTGGTGAGTAGATTTCTGCGTATAGATATTAATGCACACCCAGTTTACTCATGCATGACTGATCATGACACGTACTTGCAGGCCTGCGTAACGCTTGTCAGCTCAAGGCTGCCCTGTGGACGTCATTGTCTACAAACCACTCATGCATGCCATGTGTCATCTGTTGTGCTTGGGTGTACAATAACACGCCACATGTGGTACTAACGCAAAACGCTATACTATTGTTCAGTGTATGCATGTCTAGACCAGAGTGAATGATGCATGATTCTGTGATACACATGTGTAGCCACTCTTAGGAGAGGAATATCTTGGATTTATATGCTACTTACAATGAATTAAGCAGTCGTGTCCTCGGGATAGTTGAAATGTTATCCACATGTACAGAGTTTTGACAAATTTTCATTGTGAGTGAATTAAAGTCTTATTGATGGTGCATCTGTGAACTTGTTGATGCAGGTCCTTCATGGGAGACTTGCAGATTCGAATTTAGGGAATAGGAGTAGTTTTTGAAGTCATAGTGTTTTGTACAGTGTGGCCTACTGAGTGTAGGACTATTGTGGATATCAAAAATCACACATTGATCTTGTGAACAAAAGCTTGTGCAATTATCAGCAGATTTTTTGCCAACATTACATTCATGCATTCGCGTTCTTTTTGCAATCAATTGATTGATTTGATGTTGTTACTTCCCTTCACACACTGCAGGGTCAAGACGCTAATCGGGGCGGCCCTGACCAAGTTGCAGCACTAGAGGGCTTGAGGAAACAGCATGACCTTCTCAAGAAGATGCTCAAACAACAAGAGGAGGTGAGGAACAACAAATCACTTACTAGAATAAATAAAAAAAATAAAAATAACTTTTTCTTGTTTTCTATGCAGTTTCAAACACATTTGCAATCGAGTCCAATTTATGTGTGCATGACTGCCATTGACAGTGTTCTTGCATTGACTTTGAGGCTCCCTCGCCTTTTAATAACTAAATGTTCACTTGTTATTCTTTTTCAGTTGAGAACACTGCAGAATAGGCAAACAGCGTTAATGACGTTACAGACTCAAATCGAGAGCAGACTGACAAACAGAGAAGAAGATAGAGCAGAAGAGAGAGCAGAAGAGACATGTAAGTAAAGCACAACAGAATATACCTCCTGTCATCCATCAGTACACCCTCAAAAACAATCTCCAACCATTGTTTCCTCAATATGCACATTCATCTTCATCAGTAATGTGAATGAGATGAAGTGATTTATCAAATGGCACCAGATAGGCCAAAACTATATAATTTTACAGTGTATGAATATCTCCTTTGGAAGCTTCTTTGCTTCCTTGTCACTAGAGGGGAGCATAATATCAGAATAACTGATTTAGAAAACACGCAGTGACTTAACATGGCGCTACAATGCATTGTCAGCAAACTGTTTGACCTTGTCTCCCCAACAGACTGCTTACAAATCTTTCCATGTCGTGAACTCAAATTTTTGTAGGCGCAACCTCTCTCACATACTATGCATGCGACAATTCAGACAAGCTAGTGGCTCCATGTATCCATTTAATGCTGGCTATACACAGTCTGTTTGAATGCTTTAAATTAGATTGTAATGCTTTATTCAGATAAAAACAACAGTACAAAATAGTGACACGTCATGACTTGCATGCCGAATTGTGTGTGATTTAACCTCATAAAAAGATTCATACAGTACAATAATAACACATAATTGTCAATACAGTTCAGTGTCAGTATGCCAAAGGATTGCCTGATATTGGTTTTAGATTGCAAAACTCAAACTTTAACTGATGTATCTCTGTGACTACCTCGTTGCTCCCACAGTGTCTGTCAGCACCCAGGCCACAACCACCACTGCTTCGTCCATGACAGAGGAGCTGCCCACCATCAAGGCCAACCCTGCTGCCGGAGCAGGGCTAGGGGGTCTAGCGGGGCTGGGAGGCCTCAGCGTGCCAGTCACTTCCACAGACTTGCAGGAGCGCCGCAGGACGTTGATGCGCATGTTGGCTGAGCAGAGAGATACACGGGCAGGAGAGATCCAGCAGGCCAGGCAGCTAGATCGCCTGGACCAGAACGAGGTCAGTGTCTTGTTAGGAATTTGGCTAGTCATTCTGCTAACAACTACGGTACACACATATATTTTTTGTTGGGTTTAATTTTCATAAGTTTTAAGAATGCGTCCTTGACTGAAAATCACATGTTAGGTTACCTGCAGTGATTTAGTCAAGATAATGGTTTATAGTGTGGAATTATTGCATCTTCTACTAGAGTAAGAATCCTACCTTTCCAGGTACGGCGTTGCCGTTCTTTACTTACTGTAGAGGATTAATATGTTTATGCACGATGTAAAATAATCATCCTTTGTGATATAAGTTAAGATGTCGTTTTTACCAGGTAAAAACTTGTAGTTAAGAAGCCAAGCTCTCACTTACCTCACATTTGAATTTATTTTTTGTTTGGAAACAAGTTCATTTTAAGTGATTCGTATGCACAGAACATAACAATAAAGCAACATCTCTGATGAAATAAGAAATATTCTAATTAACAAGTGAGTGATTGCAGCAATATATATTTTTTAAATGTTTCTGTTCAGGTTGGGCCTCCTCTCATATCTGCTGAGCACCAGGAGCTAAGAGAGAAGCTGGAAGCCTTACAGCAGAAGAAGAGACAAATGGACGAACTCCTAGAACAGCTCCACGCCCTGCACCCAGAGATGCCAAATATTGGTACGTTCACTCACACATGCCATCTATGTAGTTCATGCATCAGCTCAGGTCCAAGCTCTTTCACATGCAACACACATTGGGGAGTTGTTTTATCTGAAAAGTGAGACACAAGTGAGAAACTGCTTTCTTCTATATTCCATGAATCATTCAGTTCTTCCACTTCCATTTACAATGTTGTTGGTTCATGATTATGCTCTGTAACAAATGGAATCAGTCCCAGAAATTCTTGCAGACTATTAACAATTTATTCTGTTAATATGTCAGACTCGTGTACATGAGTGTATACTGTGTAGTCAAACCTAACCTCTTGGCTCAGGGTGCTTTAGATAAGAAAGAGCCCTCTTGAAAACTTGTTGAAAATTTCAGGCTAAAATACACTGCATTGTTTAGTGTTTGTGTTTGTGTTTATGTTTGTGGTTGTGTTTGTGTTTGTTTTTGTGTTTACATTTTTATTTCTGTGTTTGTGTTTGTGTTTGTGTTTGTGTCTGTGTTTGTGTTTTGTGTTTGTGTTTGTGTTTGTATCTGTGTCTGTGTCTGTGTCTGTGTCTGTGTTTGTGTTTGTGTTTGTGTTTGTGTTTGTCACTGCATTGTTAAGTGTTTGTGTTAGTGTTTATGTTTGTGTTTGTGTTTGTTTCATGATACCAAGCTTGAAAAGTAGCCCCTGCAAACAAATCTTCTTTGGATATTTGATCTTGCAGGTGTGGAGTCAGCCAGTGTAGCCAGCCTAGCCAGTCGAGCCTCCACCACCTCTAACATCAATGAGAACCTGCCCATGATGGTGCAGGCACAACAAGCAGACGACACCGGGGACGAGAATGAAACCACTCTCACCAACGGTGCTGATAGTCTCAGGTGAGAATGTGTGGGAATGAAGGTTGTATAGCGACACGTATCAATCAGACATGATCAGATATGGAATTCAATTGAATCGTTAATCGTTCATTCATGGAAATTTGCTTTACTCACAAACAGTGATACAGTACATAATAAACATGACAAACATGCAAGCTTTGTTGCTACATTACATACACATCATGTGAAGAAAGAAAAAGAAGAATGGAATAGGCACTATTCATGTAACATGGAAAATTAGCATGTATAATATAAACAGGATTAGTGTTAAATTGATAAATTGACTAAAGCATTGATGATTGTACAACAGAGTATGACAAATGCATTGTTGATCAATCAGATATGATTTACCTCTCGGAGTGACCTTTGGCGTCACCACTCTTGTTATGCTCTCTAGCTAATGAATAAAGATCAACAAACCAGCAAGTATTGTATGCATTATAACTCAGGCAAGCACAGCATTAGCATATGGTTTTGGTTGATGTGGTTTGACTATACACTGTACAACAGAACATGCATGAAAGAAGTATTCATTTTAGCAAGGAGCACTCGTTTTTAGAAGGGAAATACATGTACATTTCATGTGAAAAGGATGTCATTATCTGAGCATGCACTTTTGCATTTGTAATGCTTTCACATATTGTAATACTTGCTCATTGAATTTGAGGAGGTGAATTGTATTATGATGTGCTTATGAAATGAGTGCAATGTAGTGAGTATACCTTAATTCACAAGATGTTCTCAGCTATGTGATGGAACGTTATTTTCAAGCATTTGCTTACGTATATTCAGTCCTCATGCTCACTATATAAATAACATTTATTTGAAATGTATTTCCATAATTCATGTGGAAACAAGTGACATTAAGAAAGAAAGATAGTGACATCATAGTTGTGTTCTCTCACAGAAAACTGCATGAGGTGCGTGAGAGGTTGACTGAGCTGCGTGACCTAGTGCAGCAGTACCAGGACACCAGTCAGGTGCTTGATGGGCAAGTAGAGGATGCCTCCACCCAACAGCAGCTCCAACAGCTGGGACTAGCCATCAACTATGAAGACCCAGACCTCATGAGTAACCTCAGGTAAGGGACAAGATGGAAGGTCATTGGTGGGAGTTTATGTGCCAGATGAAGGCAAGACACAATTGTTTTACTGTCAAACCAGTAATTTTCGTGTGAGTGAAGTTCACTGGTCACTCTATTAAAAAAAATCCACGCTATGCATTCAAATCATCAATAAAGCATTCTTATGAGCATTGAATGCAACAAAAATGCTTATGACTGTGCAACATGTCACAACATGCATTGCAAACACATGTTGAATTGCCAGTACTTGTAACTCTGGAGTCCCTGATAGACTTGCACATCTAGCCTGCTTAAGATGGATGGTTTTAAATTTGACGTGATTATTAAAGTTGAATTTACTCTGTGTTGCACAAAAAGCATGAAAAATGTTTGGTTGTACAGTAGCCCAAAGGCAATGCAACACAGACAATAGCTTGAATTGTATTAAAGAAGAGAAAATTAGTGACAGATTGTGAAAAGTTTGAGACATATTATGATAGAGTTATTGAATTATAACTCTTTGATAAGTAGCCCTGTAATCTTACCTGACAGGGACTGTTGGATATCACTTTGTGAAGAGTTGTGTATTCTTTCTTTTCTCTGGGCAGGAAACTTGAGAGGGGCGAAGAGCTGGGAAGGCTAGCTCAGCTAAGACTAAACCCTGTAAGTAATACCTTCACTAGAGCGTTTTAGTATCTTCTATCGTATCTTATAATATATTCTTCCAACAAATGGGGATCAATGCCACAGTTTGTGCGATGTGTTTGTCACAAATTTTGCTGGTGTCCTTATCTATGTAGAACATTATAGTAAAATTAAATATTTTAAGATTGTGTTGCTTTGATCAACGTGGTAGACATTTATCTTCTGTGAAAAATATAAAATTAATTTGTAGTTACTGATGTTATTTCAAACACACACACAAACAATGGAAATAATGTGTGGCTTGTAATTCATGGTCACTTTCTTGGAGAGTACATGATTACTTCTGTCCAATTCCTCTGTCTCCCTATCATATTTCACCATTTTATAGTATTCATCATAGATTATTTCATGCTCCGCTCCCAATTTAACGTTTTGAACGATTGAAAATGGCATTGTTAAATGTATTCTGACCATCCAATTTTTCAATGTTGCTATTGCAGATGTCGTACATGGGAGATGGTGCACATGTGCAGGTTGGGTCAGGCCAGACTACCAGCACAGTGACAGAGACCGAGACAGAGACCGAGACTGAGAGCAACCACAGCTCAATCCTAGCTGCCTGGGGCGACGACCCAGAAATCAGGGAGAAAGTCAGGTAAGCAGAAGAGGCAATGTTTGAAATTTCAAGCTTGTGACATCACATGCGAGGTGCTCTCCTATATGTTGTATATGGAATAATTCCATAAATTGCTCTTTTTCTGTTTTTGACAATGGAATGATTTTTTTTCATGGAAGTGTGTGTGTGAAAACGTATTTCTTATGATGTATTAAATGCACAGGTAAAAGGTTGCATATCTTTTTGAGAAAATGCACATTTCCGAAAAAAAAAAACATCTGGGAGAGGGTTAAGGGCAGAGTACTCAGACTGATGGGCTGTACTTGTTATACATGATAGGAAGCTGAAGGAAGCCAAGCAGAAGCTGAGACAGCTACAGTCCCTGGTAGCCCTGGTGCAGCAGACCCCTGAGGTGGCCACTGCCCTCCCCGACGACCTGGCTCAGCTAGCCGCAGACCTCGCCGCCACCCAGTCACAGCTCGATGACACCACCACCAACGATGAGGACGACGACCAGGAAGAAGAGGAGGAGGAGGAAGACGATGAGGATGAGGAGACGATGGAAGAGAGCGATGGTGGGATGCTGATGGGAGGAGCCATGGGGGATCATCAGACTCAAGATCAGATCCCTGCTGACTTTACTAGGGACACAAAGTAAGTCCTTTCATTCTGTATCATCAACATGACATCTTTCTCTATCTCTATAGGATGTGTTGAAATGATTGGTGAAAACAGTTTCCATGGCTCTGACTGTGCAAGCAATTCAATGTTAACGCATGTTGATGTGTTACTCTGTGAGACAGAATGCGTCTCAATATATCTTGTTAGCATGGTGTAGAAATAAATGAGTGACACATGAAAATTCCAGTACACTTGATTTAACACTCATTAAAATATCACGATACAAAAAGTGCTATATAAGAACAGTATTATCAATATTCATCACAATTTTTTCTCCCATTCACTTACATAAATACATACACAGACACACACACAGACACAAACGCACATACCAGTATGAAAGTAAGGGATTGTACTGTAAACATAATGTGTGGACACTCACAGCAATATATGTGAATTGATGTGTAACGTCAAATGAGCCGTGAAGTTGTGGTCTGAATAGCGTTATGTGTGCTCACTGCATTTGTCATTGAGTAAACACAGCAATGTCAACAAAATCTTTGGAATGTAGTGAGCGTGTTGTTGATCACAGTTACAGTACCAAGTACTAATAGGTATTGTAACCACATGCTGTGCACAGGAATGTGAGTGGTACAGGCTGCATTATGGAGCTGATATGTGCATATGTATTGGTTCTTCATGGTGTAGAATAGATTTCATGTTGTTAATGTGTGCCAGAGAATGAGCAGCGCTGCTAGACCGGCTGTGTCACCGTGATACATTCTGCTGAGTGAACTGTTGTACATGTATGTGGAGAAGAATGTTTCATAAAGATGACATCCTGTGTTCTTGTGATGTCTGTGCCCTGGTCATGGAGGGAATAGTACGGAGGTAGGATACCATAGGAATTATGTACCAAGTGGAAGTGATTAAGGTCATACATGTATAGCTTTTCCTGTGTTGAAGTAGGTTTGTATGTGTGCAACATTTCATTACTGACATTGTAATCAGACAAAGGGTATTTATAAACCACATGCACAATGGGTATACCACACGTAAAACTGTTGTATTAAATCTGAGTGTTCAAGGCATGGTAAATGTAAGGCTTAAACAAACCAAGCTTGAATCTGTTTGCTTGCCGAGTGTTATATGGACGTCACATTTCTTGTTGATCCTACCTCGTGGAATACTCCTGTGGACTACACTGTTTAGTGTTTGTTGGTGTGGTTACATCATTGGGAACACATTCCTCAACATGCTTTTCCCCTTCTTGGTTTGGCCCATGACAGGGAGGCGTACTATGAGGCCAAGATGAACCAGCAGCGCCGAGAGCTGCAGAACCTGATGGCTGAAAGACATCGGCTGCTCAGTGTGCAGCAGCAACTCAAAGAACTCAATGACAATCTGCCCCCCGTCAGAAAGGTAGGCACCTAACTCTTGTTTTTACAAATTTTGTAAGGCACTGTTAATGCTCGTTTGATACCGTTTGTAGGCCCAAAACCCTAACTCTCCCTAGTTTTTCAGTACACACATTCTGTTCACTCTACCATTTTTGTTACCCTGCTCCTAATCGAGAAGTGACGTGGGGTTTTTATTGTGCATAGAGTGTGGCTCTTCCATTTAAGGGACCTCCATTTAACGTCCTATCCATGGGGCGGAATTGCTGGCAAATACTACTGGGGGGTGTTTCACCAAGCTGTTCGTAAGCTACGAACGACTTTACACACATCTGGTGACCCTTTCTTGTGCTAAATATCCAAATTAGTTCCTCTTCTAACACAGTGGGAGTTAATTTCCAACAGTCCCAATCAAATTTGACAAATCATAACTTTGTATTCAGACACTTGTTGACAACAAGAATTTTATTTTGTAAAGATCAGATTTCAACTTATACTGATAGGAATCAAAATCATTGAGAGTCTGATTTAGCACAAGAAAGGGTTCACCAGTCATGCGTAAAGCTATTCATAGCTTATGAACTACCTTATGAAACACCAACCAGCGCTTGTCCCGCTGCCATGACCTTGGGACCCATTGTAGTTTGATTTGTGGTTGGAAGGAATCTTCTAAAAAATGATAAACTCATTGAAATCAAACAAAATCCAGGTCTCCTGATGACTGCAGAAGAATTCTAAATTCCAAAAACAATTGCAAAAACATGAATTTATTCATTCATATCATGCTGTCACATTTTATCTTCCGCATTACAGCAGCCTTCCAAGAGAGGTGGGAAGACCGTGAACATCATCTCCCCAGAAATGAGGAACGCGTCCACCACTGTTAACTGTAAGTTGAGTTTCTCCTCCGTCTAAATCCATGCTCATGTATATAAAACCAATGCAGTGTGTAAAATAGGGGTCAATTCTGATTGAGGTCAAAGTTCAAAGAACTTTGCAAAAATTTGCTAAAAATTGCCTCAAATTAATGTTTTTCATAATAAACCCAAATCCAAATCCAATGGTGTGACAAACTAAACATGGTGCAGAGATGCATCACTTCATGGCTAAACATGGAAAAACAGAATATGATATTTGCATTTCCCATGGGAATTTATTAGTACATTGCCCACCAAACATGCATGTTTTCTGATCTAAACAAATCTAAATGGAGCTAGCAAATAGGCGGAGGCATATTTATCGACTGCGTGGCAGTTGAATTGCTCTATTTTTTTTTTATTACGTTTGTTGTACCTGAATATACTTTTGGATTTTTTTGTGGCAAAATGAATTGAATGTTGAATGTTGAATCTTGAAATGCTCCCCCACGGTGATGGTATTTTCCCAGCTTATGTTGTGGCTTATCTTTAATATTGGATGTTCTGATTAGTGCTATGGTCCATTTCATTATATCACAGCGGTGTCGACCCCCAGCCACGACGAGGTCTACTCCGAGATGAGGAGAAACAGGCTGCTCCAGGAGGAGCTGAAACAGAAGAAGGGGGAGCTCTCTGAGCTGCTGCACATTGTCAAACGCAACAGGGAGGTAAGCACACCTGTCGTCTGGGAAATGATGTTCATGATTTGGTATTTGTTTATCTCATGTGGGGATATAACTCCTACACATTGCAGTTTGCGGAAATATTCTGAGGTGTTAAATCATCAACAATTATGATTTCCTCTGCATATATACTTGTGTTTATTGGACTTAACCACTATTCTTCACCTTGAAATAGGTGATACACTTACAGACACTTGTTCATGCATAGAAGATAATAGAGATTTTTAAGTTGTTTCTTGAACTGACCTGTGAGACTTAATACTCACTTGTCATATGCATGTAGTAATCTGTACTGGCCATTGCACATTCAAATCCAAAATGATGAATTGCATTGATCTTATATTTAGCTATTTAGTGTGTTTATTTTCCTCTCCCTTGCTTCTTCAGAGGTTACGCGAAGGTCCGGATTCAGAGTACTCATTGCAGACTGACCTGGCTGAATATGACAATGATTTATTCCGGTAAGACAATAACAAAAAAATAGTGACTGTAGAAGATTCACTTATTCAGATATCAAAGCCCAACAGGGACCCTACTCATACTGATTATTCTTTTGTGATAAATTGATACTAACATTTGTCAATCCCAGATGAATCTAGAATCAGAGTCTTTCTATACTTATTTATTGTTGACAATACATGCAGTATAAAATTATGATAAATACCTTAAACATTCTCTATATGCTAAATAAAATTTCTGTTTTGGTAATTGCTTTGGATGCTTGGGTGCTTAAGTAAAGAACCCATTATGATACTGTATAAGCTGTTATTTTCGCGAGGGTTTTATTTTCGCGAATTTCGCGAATGAACGAGCAAACGCGAATTTAACAACGCGCGAAAATATTCTCATATCAACTTGCAACATTACGAGATTATACTAAGTACTAACACGCATGGCGAACAAATGCAGCAGCATACAGCGCATGCCTCACACACATGTACTACTAGTAGTACGTACTGACTACTAAGCATGAGCACGACCCGGCCGCCCAGGCCAGCCAGGCCTTGCTTAGAATTGGCCCCATTCCAATTCCCGCGATGTATAGATTCCACTTTCAGCTAGGGAAAATTAGTATGTCTAGTCTAGGATACTTCCCCTTCACGCCGTTTACAGTACTCACGCTTTTCCCCAATCCCGTTGCACATGAAAATGATCACCCCTCTCTTTTTATCGAACTGGTCCATATCGAAAGACATACTAGTACTGTAGTACAGTAGGTGTGTGTGTGTGTCAATGGTCGTATGATGTCAGGGAATTTCCCTGGATGAGTGTACGTGAACGCGAATTTAACAACACGCGAATATGTGGCAGAAGCCGCCATTCGCGAAAATATATGTACGCGAAAATAACAGCTTATACAGTAGTCTGATTTCTATAACTCAAACCCACACATTACGATCGACTTAGTGCACAAATTCTCTTCACAGAAAGAACACACAAATATTTACCAGCTAGTTGATGTACTTAAATACACGTTCACATAAAGTGAAAAAAAAAAAAAAAATTGACAGTGGTCTCTCCCCCCCCCCCCCACTAAAAAAAAAAAAAAAAAAACAGCAAGAAAACATAAAAAGCATATTATGTGTTGCTGAATATCATATTAATCAGCTTGTATACATTTGATGAATATTAACGCCATGTCATATTCAAGTTTGACCTTTTCATGCAAACTCTTTGCAGTATCGCACAATGCTTTAGCTTCTCATGTAGAGCATATGTACACTAAGCTGCTTTATGTAAATCCATCTACACTACCTCTTTCTGCACATTGTAACTACCTTCATTCTTCTAGTCATATACTTGGGCAAATTTCTGGCTCCTTTTTATGTCCTTGTTATGTCCTTGTTAAGGACGCTGAAGTACTCATCAAAGTCATAATCTGGTTTTGTACATGAATATTTGAGTACTCCTTTTCATTGTATGAGCAAGTGTGTGACTGCTACGATAGTTTTACAATTCAAATTATTCCATTAATTTTTTCCAGCCTTCAAACAGATATGACTATTTTGATCAGGTAAACTCTAATATCTGTCTGTATTGTAGTACGCATGTGCATAGTGCGGGATTGCAAGAAATGATTGGGTTTGGCTAATATGCAGGACAATTCACAAAGTAGCCCAGCCTTCATTTCCTTTGCAATCTGGTGAAATTAATTTTAAGTATGTGTTTTGTATGTATTGACATTTTTACCTAATGATTTTTTTTGTGGCTGTCTGTAATTCTATGTAATTGCTGCTTGTGTATCTAAAGTAATTTTATGTAAAGTGCATGGTCAAGATGAATTTGCTTTCAAATTTTAGCATGCAACTAGTTTTCTTTCTATGTATGGAACTTAGAATCCTTATTGCTGCCATACATTTTAACTAGAGCTTGTTCTTGAAAAACAAAAAAGGCCCCTTTAATGTTTGACATTCAGTGGTGCTGATAGTTTCTTTTGTTTTCATTTATGTGTACACATTGCATCAGCTGCAAGAAAATTTAGAGAAACAAGTGACGCTGGAATGCTAGTCCCAGTACTGAAATCAAATGCTGAATTATACTGTAAAAGTGGAAATTTTCACGCGATTAATTTTTTCGCATTCGGCGGAGTAAAATGAATTTCGCGGGTAGTCCAGCCATTTGGATGATCAATTCACTCAGCTCACCACTGCCACACCAGTGCTGGCCAGGCAGCGGCAATAGCATGATGATGTTGTTGAAGCGCTGACTAAGGCTAAACCATAAACGTAGGCCTATGTACGTGATGCGTGATGCATCAAAGCAAGTGCGCATACAAAGTGTGCCGATGTGAACTTTGTTTAGGCAGAAATATATTCACACGTTTTTATTTTCACGCCAAATGCGTGCTAAATGCGCACAAATTTCCACTTTTACAGGAGTTGAATTACAATGATAAAGTACTTTCGCTTTTGCCTGTACCACTTTGTCATTACTTTCCATTTCTATAACTTGCTAATTACGATGCAAAAAGCTTTTAAATTGTGCATGCTGCTTCACTTGGGTGCTGCTTTGGGAAACATCATTTCTTACCGCCCACTGCATCTTTCCTTCCCATCCCATCTCTGCCTCCACCCCTCCATCCCTCCGTGTTTGTGTGACCAGGGAGTTGTTGCTTGATGCCGGCAGGATTAGTATGCGCAGTGCTGACATCACGGCCGCAGCCACGTGGGGCGGGTCGACACAGGTCAGCGAGGATGAGGGATTGGACGATGGTTACCCTAGCGACGGCATCTTGCAGGTGGAGGAGGAGGAGGAACAGGTAAGTTAGATATGAATGAGAGGAGAAATTGGGAAGAAATAGAACTTCATTTAACTCTTTGTGTGATATTTATAGTAGAATTTTGGAATAACTTTATGACACCTGTATGGTATATGTGGACTTGTGAGAATAACCTTTACAGTGTTTTGATATTGAAATATGTTTTGTTAGCCATAATGTTCAACCCCCTTCCCCCCTTGCATATATCTGTCCCCCTACAAAGAAAATAAATATGTAAGTTTATTCACTGTTGAAATATTTTTTTATGTTGAAACATATTTTTATGTTTCTATTATAACTGAGAAATCATAAATGAACTTATCTTGTATTCAGCATGATATAAAAAAAGCTATTCATTGCATTAGCTGAAATTAAGACATATTGTTTTAGTTTTTCCAGATATATTTGTAGATTATTGATGTATGATACGTTGTGTATTGGTGAACAGGAACAAAGCATCGTGACGTCTGACACCTACACCATTGAGTCTGGGAGCAGACCTAGTTAAGGAAAGAAATATTATATTAACCCTTCATCACATATGTATGGATTATTGATGTGTGAGATTATTAATGTATGGTACATTGTGTATTGATGAACAGGAACAAAGCATCGTGACGTCTGACACCTACACCATTGAGTCTGGGAGCAGACCCAGCAAGAGAAGGGCGGTGCCGTACCCAGGGGTGCGTAGGGTCAGACTGGAGGAGGATGGGGACACCTCATCTATAGACGCAGCCAGGCATGGCATCAGGTACCCCAAGAACCTCAACTCAGCCCTCCTCAGGCAGAGTCACCTCAGGTAAGGAGCGGCTCTTTGCCAGCCATGTGGAATCAGGCAGCATCTGTACCATCAGTGGTGGTTGTCGTCTTCTTTTGTCTGCATTGTCATTCTCAGCATCATTGTTGTATCCATTGTCTTCATACTCGACACTATTGCCATTGTCTATTGCTATTGCCATTATCATAATTTTCATGGGTGGTATCCTGAAAGAAACCTAAGTCCAAAACTGTCTTAGCTAAGTCATATAGTATTCTGACTTAGTAAACTGACTTTAGGGACTGAAGGGTGACTGTAGTCAAAAGTTAGTCAAAATGGAAGTTTGTTTTAGAATACCATCCCAGCATTATTGTTAGTGTATCTATTGTCATTATCTTCATCATCATTTCATCCATTGTTATTAACTTTAGTATCATTGTCATTTATGTTAATGATTGCAAAAGTTATCCTTATTTTACTGTAATCATCTTTTCATCATTGTCATTTTCTTTATTTTCATCATCTTCATCATCCTCATCATCTTTATCATCTTTATCATCTTTATCATCTTTATCATCTTTATCATCTTCATCATCAATGCCTCATCCTCTCTTGCTCTCTTATTCTTCTTTTCACCTTCATCTCTCTTTTCTTCTCTTCATTTAGCTTTTTGGGGCTTTAAAAAATAAAATAGCGTAGTGCACAAGCTATTTTCATCAATATAAGGCAGATAATGTGCAAAAAAAAAAGTCAATGCCTGCCTACTAAACAATTATTGCTTTGCTAACCTTCTCCTGTAGATTACTAGATCATGTGGATATTGCTTTCCACTTCCCTTAGTCATTTTCAAATAGGTGATGGCTTATTGAAATATTCATGTGCATGAAAAGGATTCAACAAGTAGAAAAGACTCTTCTGTTCGCCAGTTCTTCTTTACACTCTTAAGAAAATCCCTCCAAAATCCCTTGCAAGGAATGGACCATAACATTTTCCTTCATGGTCATTATAATCACTGAATGTTGCTTATCCTTCCCTGCTCTTCTTGTGAGGAAAATCCCACCAGTGATATGTTGCTGGGGATTGACTTTAATCAGTTGTCTGTGTGTGAAGGGCATTGTAATCAGTGAACGCTAGATATTTTTGTCCGCTCTCCTTATGAAAAGAAATCCCACCACTGGACAAATATTTTGCTTGGAATTAACTTTAATCAGTTGTATGTGTGTGATGGGCATTTTAACAGAGCTGTCAAGTTGTACTGATTTTCAGTATTTTCATACAGAAATTTGAGAAGAATATTGCAAGTTTCATACATAATAATGATTTTTTTTCTAGTTGTGGGTTGTTCTGTTGTCTTTATTTGAAAATACTGATTTCCCCTTCAAAATACTGATTTCCAGCCTTCAGAATACTGAAATGTTTTGATTAAGGTTGGCAGCCCTGTTATAATGATTTATTTTAATGCTGGTTATTCTTCTTGGCCTCAGCAGGCAAGAGAACATCCGTTCAGCAGAGGAGCTGGTGTCAGACAGCTTCGACACCCTGCCCCTGCCCCTCCAGGACAGCACCATTCAGGCTATGCAGGGCCACATCCACCAGCTGCAGAGACAGCTGTCTAACAGCATGAACATGTGCCACACCCTCATCACCGATCAACAGTCCATGAGCAACCTGCTGTCAGGCTCCCTCAACGGTGAGCTCCCAGGGCAGCACAGATTTCATTTTCAGTTCCATTTGTTGATTGAAGGCAGTGTTTTTGGCCATTAACCTGTTATGCACCAGATTTTATTTATTTCATGTATTTATTAGTATTGTTTACCATGGAAAGCCCCTTCAGTGGTTGAACAATATTCGTCCAGGGGGGCCTGCTTTGACTGTTAGCACAACATGGTCAAGTGCTTAAGATTAACTTCTGCTCTATGGATTTTGTGTGTTTAATTGTGCAAAAATACTTCAAATGCCACATAAAGAGTTAGAAGTTGCACAGTATTGTTATTACAGACCTTTATGAACAGTTCCCTCTGCATAATTAACACTTCAAAACCATTGTCTCTGCCCATCTGCAATACATTACAGGTAGAGTTATCTTTAAATGATGACACCCTTTTTAGGTTGTATTGATTGTGTGATTTTGATTTCTTTATTATTGCTATGTATTGCTTCTGACAGCTGGGTATGGTGGTTTGCGGCAAACTGCCCCGCCCGCAAGTGTCCCGCCCAACCCGTTTTCTGCCACCCCACCCACCGGCCTCCCCGGGGGCCCTCCACCCCCTGCCCCGTCGGGGCTGGGTGGGGGCAGTGTGAGCGGGGATGCCCGCATGGATGACCTGTTGCACAACTACAACCTGCGTCTGCAACACCAGCAGCTCATGCTGAACCTGAACAGCGCTTACAACCAACTGTACAGCCAGCAGGAGCAGATCCAGACCCTGCGCAACCAGCTAGATGAACGGACCTCTGAAGCATCCTTTGGCCCTGCCCCTGTCAACACCAACACCAACAACAACGCCCCAGCAGGATTCCCCTCCCCAGACCCCAGCAGGCCCTGGGCGATGGGCTTCCCAGCCAGACAACCACCTCCTCCTCACTTTGGGCCTGGGGATGGCATGGCCCCACCCCAGTATGGACGGCCTGTCTACAACCCTGGTAAGTACTAGTCACTATGTGTACTCTAAATGCCTAGTTCTCCTCAAAGTTTGATGACCTCAGGTTGTGAAGGATGTAGTTGTTCCTTTCGATGGGAAAGCACATATAGAATAGGATAAAAGCTATTTCATAGATACATGTATATTGGAAGCATGCCTTTGTAATTTGTTATCATTGTGCCTCTAATGTACATGAGTTACAACAGCTGAGATTTTTTGTTAATTCACATGAATTGTCAATGTAATTCAAAAACTTTAGCAAATCTGTAACTGCACCAGATATACATTACATATAACGTGCTCAAATTTTAACTTGTGCTTCGTTAGTTATAGTTGGCTAACAGTTGAATGTGCTCTGTGCAACATGTTGGTCTTTCTAAGCATCCAACCTGATTGCTGTGGTGTGTTTCCATGTCCGTGTCTATAGGTTTGTCTTTCAACATGAATCCCACCTTCCCACCAGGCTTCTCCCAGCCCCCTCCCGCAGCCTACCCACCTCCCACCAACAACCTCAACCAGGGGGGCAGTGGCACCGGTGGTGGGGTGAGGGGCAGGGGCGGCGACTACACCCTATACGCCCGCCAGGCTCCCTCCGGCCTGTACCATGTGCCGCCCAACACGGCGCAGGTCAGCAACGACGACGATGAGTTTGAGACGGCGTACCTGAATGGTGCGTCGGCGGTAGGGAGGAAAGACGGGAGACTGGAGGGGCGGATGGGGGGATACACACTGGACAGCGGGATTGGAGACGTCAATGACCTGCTGGCCAGGGATGCGGCTGAGCAGAGGGAGGAGCTGGCTGTCCCACCGCTAGACATCACAAGTCTCCTTAAGAGAACGTGAGTCTACCAGAGCTACCAATTGTCTCTGATTTCACAGGAGAATCCCAGAAAATAGACCAATTTTACTGCATTGGAATTGATCATATCGCACAATCTCTCGGATTATTAATAGATTGTTGTCATGAGGTTGTTTGCATTTTAAAGACATCTCCCTGAATTCTGATGAAATTTCCCGAAATCTTCTTGGTTGAATTTCAACGTTGATAGCTCTAATCTACAACAAGAACACACACTCGAACATAACTCTAAAAATATCGACCAATTGGTAATGCAGGGTTGCGGTTTTTTAGTCAAGGCTCTGATTCATACCCCAGAGACAAATTTTGCACATATTTGTGTATTTCATTTTAAGTGACTTTAAAATTGTCATTTGCTTCCCTGAGGGAGCAGTGGCCACCATAGATACTCACCTTTTAGTTCAATCAGTAGAGAAGAATCACAAGCCATTACAGTATGCACAAAACCATTACAAAACATCAATTTGCAGCAAAGTAAATTCTATGCATACCCCAACCACACAGTTACCCTACTGCTGATTTGATTGATTTGCATGATCTGAAAGGTCTAAGCTTGTCTTCGTTTTATTTCTTGTGTAAATGGCATCATACCTATCAATCTATATTTGTTTCTGTTGCACATCAGAGAACGGCAGAGGAGAGTGCGAGAAGGACTTGGCAGCCAAAGATCAAACGCCTCATCCAACAGAGAAGGTGAGCTTCTTCTGTCATCTTGGCAAAGCGTCATTAGAGCATATAAAATATGACCATCATATAGCACATCATATTGTGTCTCTATGGGTTGTATAAACTTAACAAATTGTTGTGTACCATGTCCTATAAAGATTTAGAGGGGGAAAGTATGATAAACGAGCACAGACCTAGGATTTAAACATATTTTATTTTTGAATGCTCTTTGATATTTGCAGTTTTAAGGTATGTTGTATGTGCTGTGCCACTTTGTGCTGAAGGGTTGCGATTTTGATATGTGCTTGCTACATGTGCACTCTGACACTGGGAGGAGGTTGTGGGGTCATGACTAAAGGATGTCTTTGGGCATGTGTGTTACAAGATGTATCCTATGAGAATTTCAAACCCCAAATGAAAATGTGTCTTTCATCCCTGTGTGTACATGTTGATCTGGCAAGCACACAATAGCCAGTGGCGTCTCGATTGTATTCATGAAAAGATATGTACTAAAGATACGTAAGATCAGTTTGTAATGATTTCACATCTGTGTGTGTGTTTAGTGTTTGATTAGGCAAGCACCCAATGGCCAGCAGCATCTCGGTTGTATTTGTGAAAAGATATGTAGTAAAGATACCCATGATTAGTTTGTAACAATTTCGTGTTTGTGTGTGTTTTGATTAGGGAAGCACCCAATGCCCAGCAGTGCATCTCAGGCCCGGGCCCAACTATCCAGCCAGGCCAGCCCCAGTACCCGGCTAGCCAAGCTGCTGGGGCCTAAAATGGGGCAGGGGCTGAGCTCGTCCATCAGTGGCACAGCCTTCCTGGACACAGCCAGCGTTACCAGCACTGTATCTATGTCCAGCCTGCCCGGGGAGCTGAGTGACCGGGGAGCCTCTGGGAAGGGGGCCTCGGGAGGCAGGGAGAGGGAGCGGCCAGCCAGGGCTAGGGCACAGCGGGAGGCTGATAGGGCCAGCCAACAGCAGCAGCAGCAGCAAATTCAACAGCTTCAGCAACAGGTGCAAGATCTAACGGACAGGTCCGTCAGGTCACAGACCAGTGAACTGTGAGTCAACATTTCTTTATAGTTTGCCCTTTAATTCCCATCCTCTTCATCATCTTCCTTTAAGTTATTTATGAAGATTACAAGATTCTTATTCAAACAATCCGCCATTTCTTCTTCTCTTTTTTATTTGACACAATGTACTTGAAGGGGAAGTCGACCCTGAATTTATGGTGGTTTTGATAGAGAAAACTACATGAAAGATACACCAGTGAAAGTATGACGAAAATCCATCAAAGAAGAATTGTTCTGCCCGTATTACCAGATCCAGAGTTTGTTCTATTTCAACAATTTTATCATTATGACAAGTTTCCTTCCTGGTGACCTGCAACCAAACTAGAATGGAACAGTGGTCATAGTAGAATGGCGCTCTATTGATTACAGATCATATAGTCTTTACCACTTCTACTCCTTACCTTTACATTCAAGCAAGAAAGATCTAAAACCACTTTATCTTGTTGCCCTTGCAGTGAGTCCGATGCAGGGAGTGAGTTCTCTCTCTTCGAGGCCCTGCGTGAATCCATCTACTCGGAGGTCGCCTCACTGATCTCCCAGAACGAGACCCGGCCACACTTCCTCATTGAGCTCTTCCGGGAGCTTCAGATGCTGAACTCTGACTACCTGAGGCAGAGGGCGCTGTACGCCTTGCAGGACCTGGTCTCCAGGTACCTGACTGATGACAACAACACAAATGCTTCAGTGTCGGAGGCACCTACTCTGCCTTCAGAGAGGGTAGGTTTCATATATGCTGTCACTTGTGATTTGAGAGAGAGATGATAGAAAAGCTTTGAGATTTATTGTGGATAAGGCAGGATTGACGACAATAGCATTATTTCCATTTGACTGAAGATGATAAACCAACATCTCATCATCGAAGGCACCTGCTCTGCTCTAAGAAAGGCTACGTGTAATTTTTTTTTTTTTTTAAGATACCTGACATTTCATGTAGATTATTGGTAGTTTTATTGTGAAAAACATCACAATTAGCTAGAAATCAAGTACAGACTTTTTTCTATTTAATCAACAGTATCAGTCATATTTCTGAACGTTGTCGATTGAACTCTGAAGAATGAATTGTGTCTGAGATGAAATGATTGATTTTGGCAGCTTCTCATTTTACAAATACAAATTCATAGATGTATAATTACTCTGAGAAGTTTGTACTTCTATTGCACGGAGTCAATGTTATGAGCATGTACTGAGTGAAGATTGTAATTTTTGATGTTATTTACCCCCCCTCCTTTTCTCTCAATGCGTACAGCCCATGCCTGCATGGATGAACTTTGCTGGATCTGAACACACACCCAGTGAGAGTTTCATTACATCAGATGAAGAAGAAATCAAGGTAGGTCCCAACAAATAATACAGTGTGCAAGTGTCTTACATGGTTGTAGAGAATAAGGTGTAACTTAGCCCTCACTTAGCTGTTCTTAAGCTACGAATGACTTTTCGCACAACTGGTGACCCTTTCTTATGCTTAATCAGATTCTCAATAATTTTGATTCCCATCAGCTCAAGTTGAAATATGATCTTTATAAATTAAAATACTTGTTAACAAGTTTCTGGATACAAAGTTTATGATTTGTCAACTTTGATAAGCGCTGGTGTTAAGTATGATATCAATGTAGCGCCGGTATTGTCTTTGTCCAGGCCTGTCTGTTTAGATACAGACAGACACGGCAGCACTGGTGCTGATGCCGGTCTACCATTCATTGTAGCACTGGTTTTGAGTGTGACGTTAATTTAGCACCGGTTTTGTCTCTGTCCAGGCCCGTCTGTTTAGATACAGACACAGTAGCACTGGTGTTGAGTGTGATGTTAATTTAGCACCGGTTTTGTCTCTGTCCAGGCCCGTCTGTTTGGAGCCAGCCTGCAGAAGCCCCATGAGTCTTCCTACGCTCTGATGGAGGATGAGCAGTATGACTACATTGAGAATGTCGACTCTGCCAGCACCCTGTCCACCCCGCCCTCCACCGCAGGCCCAGGGGAGTTTGGCTTTGCCAATGAGGACCTAGGAGATACTGTTATTCATCTGGATAAAGCACTCAAGGTAGGGCACGTCAGTAGTTATACTAGTCAGGAATCCCAGATTTCACGCTGAGTGTTAGGTTTGCATCGTGTCATAGGACATTAAATAAGTGATTTTGAGATTGGATTTAAATGTGTCTGTGGAGAATATGTGGCATGGTAATATTAGTACTATGCTTTTATTTTATGTAGCGCTTTTCATAAAAGATCAGTATCAAAGCTATCATGATATTTATGCTTGGAATTATGTAACAAAATAGGACAAGAGAGCAGAACTGCAATTTTCAAATGCAAGAGAACAGAATAAGGTAACAATATAAAAACTAGGTTGTAGGAAGGGAAAACCATGGTCATTCTAGAGTTTATGGAGCTATGGTTTGTGTTTCTCTCCCTGCAGCGGATGCGTGAGTACGAGAGGATGAAGGCTGAGGCAGAGGCAGCGTCAGGGACGACCAGCTCTGTGGAGAACGCCAAGGAGAGAGCAGCTATCTCTGCCTCAGACATGACCAGTAATAGCTCCGCTCAGGACATGGGCAGCGAGAGCTCCTTCTCAGACCTACCTGTGAGTACAACTAGCAGTGGTAACAGGAGTATTTTATACTTCATCGGACAGCGGTTTTCCTCATTCTGATTCATTTTAATAGTTTCTTCAATTGATTAACAGCTTCAGCTCTACAAAATGAGGTTGGGTTTAGGATCCGGACTAGAATAGGGTTACGGTATGGTAGGGTTTATTGAGGTTAATGTGTGATTTTTAGAGCAATTTTGTGGCACAAAAAAAAAAAAAAAAAAAAAAAAAAAACATTCTCAGCTACAACACAGTTTTCAATGGCTTTTCAATATGCATGCACACTCTCAATAGTAAGTGTGTCCGATATCAATTCCCCGCCAACATTCCTGGACAAGTAAAGGCATGTCTGTCAGTGTAGTTAATGTGCGCACCACCAGTTACAGAGAGAGAAACAAAAATATGTAATACCATTTCCAACTAGACATAAACTTGATTGTAGTTATGGAGGTCCTATATTCATTGATAGGATACAGAAATAGGAGAAGAAATTTGTATGTTTTTGTGGGAGCTCCTTTTTAAACCAAATGTGAAAGGAATGTTTTGAGCCATGTTGTGTATTATACCATATCAGAAAAATTCAAGCTTTTCAAAGGGGCTGTTTTGTTATATTAGGTGGCCATTTTAGCATTGCGGAGGACCACGGACGCTAGACTTGCATCCCTTTTTGTTTTATTTCACTATACAGAAGACATCTTATTCTTATTCATGTTCTTCAGGATTAAAAATGCTTTTCTTAAATGTATTTGTTTGGAGTATGGTGTAGCATGAGTAGCTCTTTGTAGAATACATCAATAAATCAAACTGCTCTCCCCCCCATCCCCATCCCCTCCCTCATGCAGTACCCCCGCATCGACACACGCCAGCTGGACCTACAGATCAAGGGCATCATGCAGGAGGTGATCCCGTACCTAAAGGAGCACATGGATGAGGTGTGCTCCCCCCAGCTGCTGGCATACATCCGCCGCCTGGTGCTAGGTCTGGCAAGGCAGCGGGACGAGAGCAGGGAGTTTGTCCGCTTCTTCAACCGCCAGCTGGGATCCATCCTCCAGGACTCCCTCGCTAAGTTCTCAGGCAGGAAGTAAGTGTGCTTTCGGCTTATCTGTTATCTCTCTTGTCGTGTAGTAGGTTTCATATGAAGAGTACCAAAGTGGTGTCGTCATATCCATTGTTATGCCGGCGTCTAGTTCTATAGAGCATCACTCAAGTGAGACTTTCACTGATCCGACATTGTCTAGCAAGCTCTGATCACCGATGTTTGCTGTACCCTCATAGTTTCAAACCATTTGTCTTGACAACATGCCCAAATGATGTCACACTTTGGTACGCTGTAGGCCTGGGATTTCAGACTGATATACATTCCAGTGACTTAAACAAAAATTGAAACATAACTTGACATGATATTACATGAAATACAGTATTACTTTTCACTGAAGCATGTATAGGTTACAATGCTGACTTGATGTATGTTTCTGTTTTGGCCAGGATGCGAGAGTGCGGAGAAGACCTCCTGGTGGACATCTCTGAGATCCTCTTCAACGAGCTGGCCTTCTTCAGGCTCATGCAAGACCTCGACACCGCCGGCAACAAGCTCAAGCAGCAGGCCGCAAGGAGAGGTGGCGAGAAGGATGATGATGATGACGACGATGAAGATGAGGAGGAGGATGACGACGATGATGAGGATGATGAGGACGAGGAAGAGCAGACTGAGACGGGAACGGAGACTGGAACTGCTCAGGATCAGGAAGAAGGTAAAGGAGCGATATCCCACCTGGGGGGCATTTCATCAACATTTTTCGTCTGACAAGTTGTCTTTCTCTGACAGTTGCCATAGTAACAGTCAGAGGCTAGTGCCTCTTAGCCAATCAAAACCATGGATTTCATTGAAGTTGTCAGCACTGACTATTTAGTCAGTGCTGACAACTTTGATGAAACGCCCTCATGTTGCATGGGGTTTAATGATGTTTGCTTGCTCTCAGCTTGTTCAAAATTTCATCAAATTTCATCAAATTTGAACATATCTTCCACACAGATCCGCATTCAAACAAATGTGAAGCTAGTGTATCCATGTGAAATTGAATATATAGAGATGTTTTTTAAATCCACATAAATAGAATACACTATCATTCAGAATTCAACACAGAAAATAAGAACTGAAAACTGACTTTCAATGGAATTTTATCACACATTGCAATTCATATTGATTTGTGGGGGCTGCTTTTGAAGCATGTCATAAAATGAACACCCTGAACTATGTTTCGCCTCATACCCAAAAGGCAAAATATGTTTTCACAGGAGTTTTGTTTGTGTCATTGCGGGGGTTGAATCACCCTGAAGCCCAGTGTGTTATTCTCCATCTCTCTCTGTGCAACCACCCCAGGTGAGAGCAGCTCTGAGGAGAGCTCATCTGATGAAGAGGACACCGTCCAGCAGAGAGACCCCCAGGGCGGCCAGGAGGGCAGACTGCAGGAGGCAGGAGGGGGAGATACCCCTATGGAGCAGGCCCTGGAGTCTGCCATGGCTGTGGCTACTCAGTATGAGGAGGAGGAGCTCGGCAATGTAAGTTGGACTGCACGGCTGCCAAGTCTCCCTGATGTCCCAGGAGACTCCCTGAAAATAGACCAATATTTATCACATCAACCCAATCTCCCTGATTATTGATATATTGTTGTCATTAGGTTGTATGAATTTGATAGACATCTCCCTGATTCCTGATGAAACTTACATAGATGTTCCTAATTTTTGAATTTTGAACTGTACCCTATGTGTATTCACAGTGGTTTAACCCTGTCATTACCATTGTCATGCAATTAGTTATTGGGATGTTTAAGGTGTGGTGCTGTAAGAGTTAATTTTCACTATGTATTATTGATTTGAATTTCAAGATAAAAAGAAATGGTTTAGTCAGCTAATAGTTTTGTATTTATATAAATATCAACTCTACATGATGAATTATAGAAACTTCCCCTTGAAGGTAGGATCTCCCTATTCTTTACCGATTCAGGAATTCATGGACTGAAACTTGAATCACTTCCAAAATAGTTTGCAAAGTCCTGAAATTATCTGTACAAGAAAAATGTGTCATACAGTATTTCGGTTTATAGGCCACTCTTCACACTTTCTTTCTTCCACCTCCCTAATTCTTTCTCTCTATCTCATTAGCTCTTTCTCATGTTCTCTGTGCTAATTTAGTGTCTCCATGCACTTTCACCTCCCCCAATGAAACAATGTAAATATTGAAATCTTGCATTCTCTTACACAGACAAGAGATGATTTCCTGGCAAACCAGTTTGAGATCAGTGATCGAGAAGAGTGAGTATCAACCGTCCCTAATGACTACTTCTGTCAAAGCTATAGTCTTTCTACATGGCTTGCCTCAGAGTTGTGTCTTATAACTGAGTACAGGGCCCATAAGGCAACATGATACACATGAAATAGAGAGGAAATGCCCAGCCACATATTCATGTACTGCATGTAAAAAGTGCATTGTAAGTTTATTGTCGTCATTTTTGACTTTCATTGTTGGGTCCTCTTATGTCATTTGGGAACATGAATGCCTAACTGTTCCCATAAAATACAAAGTAGAAGTATTCACAATCCTGTATGCATGCTTGACAACATAACACAATCTTGCATTGGATATTTGGCAGCTGTATTTGTTCTGACACCACACGAACATACATGAATGATAAAATGAGTGAAAAAATAAAATTGAGACAAATCCCAGTCCTTTGTTTCTTCAGTATGCAATTACAAGATAACACATTACATTTTTAGGACTCTCATAAATGATGTACATAAGCAGAACTACTCAAGCTTTGAGGTGGTTGTGATTTGATGTTAATGAGATGGAGTGACTGATTTGATTTCCAGGGACAGTGAGCCTCAGGGTGTGGATCATCTGCAGATTGAACTCTCCATGAGCGAATCCAAGGGATTAACATAGTAAGAACATCAATTGCTATAGCACAGTAGTCCACTATGTTTGAAGTTAAATATTGCAGCATGCATAACGTAAATCTCGCGCCATCTGTGAGAACATAATCTTTCTGTTAGATTGTGATTATACCAATAATATATCATTTTGAGGAGATTTAAAAAAAAATGATATGAAGAGTTCTATAGAATGGAAGTACATGTACAATGATAAAGGAAGCTTTCCAGTCTGGTTTTTGGGCTTACCAATATTCCCCTCTACCTTTGGATTGAAATCTCAAGATATTTATAATGCAAAAAAGAGCCCAGAAGAACATTATTATCAAGTTAGTGTTGTACAAATTTGGTTGGAAGGACAAATTCTTAACTTTCATTTTTTGTTAAAATCCTTGAGTAGTATTTCAAAATTCCTCTTAAGTTAGACTTGTATCTAAAGTGTTGTTTTATCTAAAATAAGTGTTTTCTTTGTTCCTTGCAGCATTGGTAGCGGTGAGGAGGAGGACGACCCAGACAACCTTGGGGAGGCCGTGGAAGAGACCATCACCAGCATTGGAGCAGCCATCGCAGATGGAGAAGTGGATAGTGTGGTGGGTTTTAATACTGAAATGTAGTGATTAAGTTTGGCAGTCCTGGTGTAGGTTTAGGCTTGGTGCAAATCTACAATGTTTAGGATAGTAATGTGAAGATTGCGTGCTTGTAGACGAAATGGAACTTCGACCAATATGAGAAAGTGTTAGTAAACTGATGTATGTGTCCTTGTGTATCGTACAGGATGACCATTCCCTGAGCACAGAAGTCCCTGTGGACACAGATCCCAGTCCCCAGGAGGAGGAGGAGGAAGACCAGGAGCCTGCTGCTCCATCCAGCGAGGAGGCCGCTCCCCCAGGAGACCAGCAGCAGGCAGGAGCCAACCCCCAGGAGCAGGAGGAGGAGGAGGCAGTCAGCAGGGTGGGGGAGAACAACAACGAGGAGGAGGGGGAGATCACCATCGATGACCTCCCTCCCAAGCTCACAGTGCTCTCACAGGTAAGCTATGCTGGTAGTGTGGTCAAAAGCACATACTGTCACCAGTCGTTTGACTTAGTACGCATTTTAAACCAGGGCCCTGTTTTACCAAGATATGTGCACGTTTATACAAATTGATGCTGAGGTACCCCAATTTGTTCCTGTGGGAGTGAATTTCCTACAATCCTAATCAACTTCGATAAATTGTAAACTTTATATTCAGATGCTTGTTAGCAACAAGAATTGTAATCTACAAAGATCAGAATTTAACTTTAACTGATCAGAATCAAACTCATTGAGAATCTGATTTTGCACCCAAGAACAGGTCACCAGTCATGGGTAACTTACAAACCATATTGGTGAAACACCCCCCTGATTCTGATTTATGGCCTTGGACAAGATGTTCGTCCCTCTCAATCTGAGTTCACTGAAGGGGTACCCAGTAGGATTCATCCCTGATCTAAGTAGTTACACCAGCACTAGCACACAATACAGCATTGTGGCTAAAGCCAGAAAATAGTGACAAGTGCTTATAAACCACCTGACTATAATGACCCTTCCTCCTTGCTCCTAGAACACCCTTGAGAGCCAGATGTCCAAGGAGCAAGCAGCCACCAGCGGTGTGCAAGGAGTGCTGGAGTCCATGGCTTCAGGGGAGGCCCAGCTAGCGGGAGACCCTCTCGCTCTCCCAACACCAGAGGGAGCCCCACTGCAGAATGGCATCGCCGACGGCAACCCAGGCGACATAGGTATGTATTTCTCTGGCTGCCATGCCAACATTGAAGACCCCCAATTCATTGATGTGTGACCTCACTTCATCTGGCCCTGTTGCATAAAACTGATACCATTGATGGTAACTTTGCTGCCAATGGCAACTTTTATGGGAACCTTGAATTTGATTTGCTGATTGACATTGATGGTAGAGTTACCATTGAAGGTTAGTATTTTGCAATGGGGCTGTGGTTGGTATTTTCAAATGAATTTTAAGAATATAGAAATGTAAATTGATGGTCATTGTGTTTAATCACATGGTTTACATGTGGCTGTGACAAGTGGAGGTCCACATGTTGTCTTTCAGGGCTTCATGGTTACTGCTACTAGTTTGAAAATGTTTGTGGTAATTGGATTTAATTGAAGCCTATGCATATGTGGCAAGGTTGTCCTTTCAAAAGCTTCACTTTACGCCGAGCAGTGTATAATAGGCGCTGTTATTATTGATATCATTGAATCACCCATGGATATCATTAACGCCTCTCCTCCAAAACTTCCTTTGCGTAGGATCTGAGTGAGGGAGCAACACCCACCCTGAACCGAGGGGTTCCTGAGGAGACACTTACCGGCGCTGCAGGCCGCATGGACCCAAGGGAAGTCAAGACAAGACAAGAAGACTGAGGTAGACGGTCAAGCATTCCCAAGTCTTTATATAGAAAGTCTTTGGTTGGTCTATTCGAGAATCTAGCCAGATTCACTGCAGAGTCACTCTTGAAGTTTGTCCAAGTACAATTTGTTTTCTGTTTTGGAAATGGTAGTTTTCTGAATTGGTAAGTTATGCAATGAACCCTATCAAAGTGCTGTTACTGGGTAAAGCTAGCTGTGTTACAACAAACAAAAAACACATCAAGAGTGATTCTGGAGTGAACAGTGGTTGAAATGTTTGATTGGTATTTACCATGGTTGTTTCCATTAGGACAATATATGTTGGAGATAGATCTGATGTACGTGTGTGTGACACCAAGAAATAGAAGTGTTCTTTCATCATGCTCGTTGTTTATGCCAAAAGATCTATACGATGTAATAAAGTATATATAAAATCTGTAAAGAAATATAAAAGTATATTGACAAGGCAGTTTGGGGACTGATTTAATTTTGTTATGTGTGTTTTGCTCTAATATTTTGTATGTTTATTTCTTACAATTCTTTGATAAAACAAATTTCTAGATTTATGCAGCACCAAACTCTTAATGAGTAATGAGTTATTTCAAAATATGATAAGTGGGACATGACATTATTGCAGTCTTTTCTATGCTTGATTTCTAAGTGCTGAATCGGGTATTTATATCTCTATGCACTGAATTCTAGCTTGTTTCAGTTTACAGTATGTTGAATTTTCAACTACTTCTCGTTTCACACTTGTTGTTTTCCTTTAATTTTCTCCTAGTGGATATATGAGAATGTTAATGTAGCAATACAGTACATGTGTGTACATGTGTGTCAACTGACGAGAGAGAGAGTTAGTGAAGTTTTAGAGTTTTTTTTACTCTAATCCCAAAGGTCAAGTAATCTTGCAAACCAGGGCAATGTAGGGCTGAAATAGAAGGAATGACATGATATCCTAGATTTGACAGAGTGTGCTTATGTTGCAATACACAAGCGTGTCTTTATGTTTGAATTCACATTGATACGTTTCTGTACGGTATACAGTTTGTGTGGGAGTGAATTGCTCTGTGCTAGGTTATAGCATTGTAAGGTAGTTTCCATGATAAAACATCAATGACATAATAGTGATTGAGTTAAAACAACAGATGAGGAATGTAGAAATGTAATAGAAGGAAAAAAAAAAGGCTCCAGTCGATGTGCCAAGTGAGTAATAACTGAATACATTCCCATAATTGTGGGACATTTTGTTTGTACAAATTTTGAATGACATGTTTGTAAAAACTGCTGGATTGACTCCGTCCAATAATTGGCCTTTCTAGCTTGCTGTGTTATAGCTTGTGCATATCTGATATGTATATATGTTGCATTCCAGGGGGCAGTGTTCGAAGAGCAAGAAATATTGCAGTCTATTCTATTTTGTGAGTACATTTGGTCGCCCGTTTTTGAGGTGCAGGATTGATGGGACGAATGGAGAATATGTTTCGTCCACCACTTCTGCGTCCAAACAAAGATGATTATAATTTATGTACATGTGTATTCATGACAAATGTCCACGAAATGCAAAAGTATTTCAGGGTTGTGAATAATTTGTATTAATGTATTGAAAGTGTACACAGAGAAAAAATATGATTGTATAAAATGGCACGAATGCTAATAACAAAACTAAAGGGAATGTATAATTTTTGAATAATCATGTTATACCTTACAAAGGTATGCTTGCTGCAATTTTCTTGTGGTAGTTAGACTATTTATTTTCCCTCACTATTAATTTGCAGTGTGAAAGTTTATTATGTCAGTAGGTAGATTGTGTCTTCTAATTTGTGATCAGTGCGTTTGACGTATGTGTAACATTGTTCCCAGCAATAAGCGTCATGATTTCTTTTGAAATATGTATGGAACATATTTCCACTGCACCTTGATGTTAATTGGCTATATTTCTGCATGGAAGATTTTGTGTTTCTTTGATTGATATATTTCCCTTCTCATCAGTGTATGTGTATTGTATGTGTATGCTGAATTTACATTAAAAGATCATTAGAGATATATTCTGAAATTTATCAAGGGACACAATCCAAGGATTTGGGTCAAGTTGGTAATGGAATGCAAAGGAATTTATGTTCGGGAAATAACCACTTTTGTTAGAAAGCTTTCATGTTGAACACAGATGAAATGATATATATTGCCGGGTTCTAACATCTTTAAAATTCAAGTGATTCCACATGGAAACAGCTGGGGAATGCATGTAGCAGTATACAAGGGTGTTTTGATTTAATGCTTGCTTGCTGTAAGAAATACTGATAATTTCTGCGTCGCTTTCCAGCAGTACTCGAAATGGACCAATGACAGTGAATGATACTGTGTCGGATATGACAGATGTTGAATATATGTTTCATAGTTTCTCATGTCAATGAAATGAGTTTGTTGTACAGGGGAGATGTTCTCGTGTTTGGCTGTAAATGTGTTGGATAATTAATGTATACTCCTTTTGATGTGCTATGTCAGCGAGAGGGTTTTCCTCGTGATGACGTCTTTGCCTTGTCGATTGTTGCATCAGAAAACTTGTGCGGAGAATCATAACACCAAAATGATGAAGTTATTCACTCCGGTACAAGCATCACTTTCAATCATCTTCAGCAGTTGTCATGGCAACACTGCTGACTAGGATGTGTCCATCTAGAATTCACAATGTGTTAATTTGATGTCAGCTTTGTTGATGCAGATGTGACGTTCACTCTTTCATCTTTTTTTCTAGTGCCTTTCTCACAGTAATTCCATTGATTGATGTGTGAAAGTAATTGTAGACTTCTAGTTTGGAAATAAAAAGATCACATTCAAGATGACATTTCTCCATAGTTCTGTCTGTTTTTGTAGTAAAGATTAAACGGTGTGTGTGTGTGTGTGTGTGGGGGGGGATATACGAAAATGCCGCCCCACAAAGGGTGTCTTTTTAAAGATCAAGGGCTTCTTCAGAGTATCATTACATGTAATAAAAGGACGGAAATAATGTAGGTTTTTTTTTTCAAAAGAGAAAATGTTTCGACTGTAAACTTAATTCTGTTAGCATTTGAGGGCGACTTACATTGCATTCGTGTGTATGATGACATTATCCAAGGGGGAATATTGCATGTTTTGGGATTGAAGGAATTCGAGAGGATATACATATTGTGAAGTACGGTTTTACCGTGATTGATGCCCGTAAGCATGAGCAGTACCGGAAATGCAAACTGGTTGGATTCGAGAAGATGGGTTTTGTACCAATCGTTCAACATAATGAAGCAAGCAACTTGAAAGTCATATTCTTGGTAATGTTCTATAAACATACAGCTTTTATTTGTTGTTATCATTTTGCGATACATTGATTTTGAAAATACACTTCTTTTGAAACAATTTACAGTATCATATATACACGACACAAATTTCAGATGAACACTTATACGACACGCCTGTAAGAATCGTGGTTAATGCACATAGAGAATAGCTACATGTACTAAATATATGAGTAAACGTTTTCTGGAATATATAAGATTAAATAAAGACGGTTGTTCAGCATTCAGCAACGAGCTTCAGCGGTAGACGAAAGAAATGCAGCCTATAATGTACTTTCCTCAAAACAAGAATTATTTTAGCGATGTTCATAATTCATTGCACAATTACCTATGAATACATAACAGGAATTTGATCACATCTACTATCATAGTAGTCATGTACATTGAGCAGTAGGCTAATATCACAGAGAATGTATATTACAATGTACATTTGTCGATGCGTGTGCGTATGTGCATGTGTACCGGTAGGTGAGTTCGTGTGTGCGTTTGTGTCCATGTCTATGTGTGTGCGACAAATACTCGTTGAGGTAATCTGTATTGATTTTTGCATAACATATTGGAAGAATATAATTACTGGACGACAATGTTTCGATTCATGCGTCGCTCTCGTCAATACGATACTCCCAAACTGCTTTTGTTTGCTCAGAACATTCAAAATATTCAACATCAGACGCCCCTTTTCAAGGACTTCCGTTCCTAGGAGTGCGCTCCCACAGGCATATTGTATTGCCGAACCACCATAGGAGGTGTTTAAGAATCGATATGAAACTTTGTTTTTCTTCTTTAAAGAAGTACATCATCCTAACACACAGTTCTTGCCAATACAAGTAGGACAATGCAAGAAATAGATACGTCTACACAACCTGGTACGAGGTTGGTATGTTGTGGTTCAACCCAGATCATGGAAAAATAAAAGTTTGATTTTTTTTTCTCGAAAACAACATTATCATTCAAGCTGTTTTGATAATAAAGTATATAATCCATACATACATACATACATACATACATACACACATACATACACACATACATACATACATACATACATGCATACATACATGCATACATGTATACATAAAATGCATTAATACTTCGCATGTGACATCAGACAGATGTTTGCCAGCAAAGGGAGTTCTCAAACTTTAAATTGCCATTTTAAGTTCTTCCTAATTGTCCAATTTTGCTTAAACTTTTCCTAATCTGCTTCGGTGATTTTCCGTGTGAGCTTCCCGTCAAAAACTGTAATTAGGATTATTATTGTTAGGTTTCGTCAATAGGCTTTCTGTGGGAGAGTATATTCTGTTTTGACATACACCCTGTAGTATCAAAATATCGCATGGTAGATTTTGAATATTTTGAGTCATAATTAGAAGAATATTGTGTATTGTGTCCAGCACGGCAGAACTGGCCTATAAGGGTAAAATCGATGCCCGTAAGCAACAGATGAAAGCTTTGAATTTTCCTGATGCCAAGATTTCTTACGCCATGCTTCTTTCATTCATTTATAAGATCGAAGTGGCGATCGTCATAACTGCTTTATCAATGTAATCCTTCTCCTACCCACTTTTGCATGCATCCAAGCCATACAAATATGTATCACGACTATTTAGAATGAATCACGTTTCTTATTTTTGCTTTATGTTGTATTGTATTGTATTGAAATGCCGAGTAAATGATAGCACTACTGATAAGAGTGTAAACATACATTTCAATATTGATGTATATGTCGTGCAAGTTGCGGAATACTACCGGGATACGACTCACGTGAATAGACAGACGTGGTTATTTGTTGTCGTTCAAAGCACTGTCTTTCAAGTGTTGAGGTCGATAAAAATCTTGCGCCCCGGACAATTTACAATTGACCTTCATGCTTGACGGTCGATATTATTTGAAAAGATTTTTGAATCAGAGCTTCGATTTTTCTAGGCTTAGAACAAGGGGGATTGTGATTACACCACCGATTCTCAGTGATTGATGCATCTTAGTAAGATAATACTTCAAAGTCGGGGACGCTTACGAGATAGAGGAAGATGAAGAACACCGAAAAGACTACTTTAATTGTATGTTATGCATAATACCTGTACCTACTAGGTCACACAGTTGTTGTTGCTTTACGTAAGTGATACTTTTTATTCACATATATGTGATATATATATTTGAAGTTACTCTATATCTGTTCACTGTAAGCTGTAAAATGTAAGTCTCCGGATTTTCTTATTCAGGTTGTTGTTTTTATCAGTGAACAACAACTGAATGGAAAATTAAAAAAATGAATGACAACAGCAGAGGAAAGGGAAAGTAATAATAAGATACAAAAGAAGACAGAGAGGACGGAGAAGTAGAAGGAACATAATAAGATGGGGTACGGGAAGGAGGAGAAGGGAAAAGATTATGACCAAGGAAACACGTGAAGAAACCAGAAGAAGTTCGGGGAGAGCTTTGGCAATGAAATATTAAGTGAACGAGCATAACCCATCATATTGATAGTCCCCACTCGATAGATAGAAAACAAATGTACCAAATTTAAAACAGCGGCTCTAAGTAAAACCCGACTGTTTAGCCTACATATTTCAGGAATACTATCTTCTCTTTCCTCGTCTTTTACGAAGGTTGGTCTTTAAACATTCGCCAACAAGAGCATATGAAATTAAAGACCCAAAAGTGATACGTCATCGGTAAACAGATTCAGAATCATACACTCAGCCTTGAGTTCCAGGTCGAACGACACACCTCATAGTTCCACACTTAAGAGGGAGTAGAGGGGAAATCATGGCACCCCATGCAACTTTCAACCCTCCATCATCTTGCTCTTGGGTTACATAACTCGACGTGATTGGTCTTGGCTCATTTGCCCGTCGTCCGTATCGTCGGCGCGTTCTCGTGAAAGGCAGACGGTAAGATGTGGACGAGTTGTGACCGCTCATTTCGCTTCATGATCTGCTGGAGTGCCGTCATGGAATCCACACAGTGGTACTTATCGGCTGGGTGTGATTGGGAAACCGTCCTGTAGGAATCGCGCCGACGGTTGTCTACCGAATTCCTACGCGGAGCAGGGTGACGCGCGTACGACTGATTGTTTGACGACGGTGCGAGGCCGGAGTCGTCGTCGATGCGCCCCCCTCTCACCCCTAGCTTGGCCGGGGCGTTCTTGTTGTTCTGCGCGAGGCTATGGCTAACCAACCCGCGTCGGATCCGCAGCTTCGGGTGTTTCTCTCCCTTCTTGTAGGCCGTGTGGGCGCGGCCGGTTTGCAGCCCGCCTCCCGCACCCCGGCCCACGTGCAGCGTGCCCGTCGACTCGATCCCGTTGATTCGCTTAATGTCTTCCGCCGCGTTATAGTCCATACGATCCAGCACTGTGTGTTTGTCAAGGATCACAAGCGGACGAGAATTGCTGCTGCGCGTCGACAACGCGCTTTTCGTCCCTCCCGTACCCGGCTGCTGGTGCCGCCCCAGCGAGCGTGTCGTGGTCGCCGACCTGGTCGAGAAATGGACCGAGTTCTCCGTCTTGGCCCCGCGGCTGCTGCCTCGGGACGTGGGGGCGGACTTTGAGATCGACGGGAAGCGCGAGCTCCGCGCGTAGCTCGAGTCGGTGTCGAGTGGCTGTGATGAGAGACGAACGCTGCGGCACACCATTGGTTCAAAGTACACGTTGCCACGGTAACCCTTCCATACCTAAGCAGGGAAGGCAGAGACACAAGTTAACTTCGTTGCATATTGTTGGTAGTATACGTATTCAATAGCATGCACATTTGTACCCACGAAGACTTGTACAATATTCTTAGCTTCATAAGAGGTTTAGTTATTCGTTTATTCATTCATTCATTCATTGAGTCTTTGTAGCCATGTCAGTGTGCGAGGGCGCTGTTCTTCCCGATGCCTGGTTTCATCATTCAACATCAGTATTTATGATAAATCATGAATATGTAAGTGTGGTAAAACGTGTCAAATATGGGCGGGTTTTTATCCCTGTAACTTTATCACTAACACAGTAATGTAATACAAATAATATCATGCAATTATCTTTACATACTTTGCAATACGAGACAATTCTTACCTTCAGAGGCTTCATGGGAAGGGGCATCGACTGGGCGATGTAGAAGAACGAATTGGGCTGATCGACAAAGGGGTCCTTGTTGATATTCTCAACTACGTTTGACAGATTGAACATCGGAACCTGCAATCAAAACAAGGCAGATTTGATTTAGTGATGTACGTGTATATTCTAATGCGCAATAGCTATCATATGATACTACTGGTGCATGGGGGTCTAAGTTCCATGTCATGTAATTCACTTTGATATAAAAAAAAAAAAAAAACACCGCACAATTTGGTTACTACTAGGTATTAAAAACAACTTTTTAAAAATAATTAACAATCTGTTTCGACTCAAATCAAGCTGAAATTGGCACATCATAAAGTCAAGGGATGTCGATTTTTTAGACACAGGTTTTGTGAAATTTCATCGATTACATTTCTTGTAATAATCATTAGAATATTTAATAAGATTTTCACTTATAGACAAGTTTGGAAAGAAGGACTAGGAAGAAATGAAATCAAGTAACACATAATACGAGAGTGAAGAATGGATGAAAATTAAGCAGAAGAAAAGGGAAGAAGAGAGGAAGGGGGATAAACGAGGAGACGAAAAAGTCAAGATGTATACTAATGAGATCAGATGTAATGATGAAAAGAGAAACATATGAAGATGCCGACTAGGAGGACGGAGAGGGAGGGGAGCAAGAGGGGGTCTCAACATACCCCATCAGACAGCAGGGTAGCGGGTAGGCTGGCGGCACTCCGGGGTGGTGGACGCGACTCCTGTCTTCTCCGACCCGCTGGTTGAGATCGAGTACTATAGCTATGACTTCGACATCGATTGTTGATGAGATTGAGGGCGTGCTCGTAGATGCCGTCTCGGGAGGGGGTACGGATGCTGCGCGTGTACATGAAACTGCAAAAATGAAGATGATTGAGAGCGATGTTATCATTTGATGATATGCATTGCACATCGCGGATACTTGGGTTCATCTTATTGTATGTCATTTAAATAATGGACCTTATACTTATGTGTTTTGAACCACATGTTAGAGGTTATCACACCTCACAAGCCATTGGCTCTCTGGTGACGCCTTATGTTCATTGTTCATGAAAGTTGTTTATTCTTGTTTGTTAAATGAATAAAGAATTGAATTGAATTGATTTTAAAGTGTACATTTACGAAATGGTAGTCTTTAGATTTTAAAATTAAATGCACACTGCTCTGAATGGATTCAAGTTGATTGGTATGTTACTTCATAAAGTATGAATCAAAAGTGGAGTCCGTTAACTTATCCATACTGAGTCAAATAAATGAATAAGCCATTTTCCTAATGAGAGCTTTCCTCCCTACTACTTTTCCTTTATGTAGCAATGAGATTTTACCCCTCTCTGGTGATTCAGGCTCATCAGATGAAATGCGATCTCCTGGTGAGATAATCTCAACCTGAAAATGTGAATATAATTACGTGAGCTGTGTTCTAATGGGCAGGCAATAGCTTACTGTTACTTGAAGGAATGACAGAAGGGGGGAGAAAAAGAGGAAGACAACGAATGACATGGTTTGATAACGTCAAGTACTGTAGGAGACAGGACTTTGCAACGTAGAGGTCAGAACAATAAGTGAAGAAACATGGTGGAGGTGCACCGCTATCCCCGGGTTTGGGACGGCATCTGGGCCCCGTTGCATAAAACTTACCATTAATGGTAACTTTGTCATCAACTGTAATTACCATGGTAACATCGCTCAACAGCCAATCAAATTCAAGGTTTCCATAGAAACCATTGGTATCAAAGTTGACATCAATGGTAATTTGTATGCAACAGGGCCATGGTGATGATCGATTAATTATCTTACCTCTCGCGGTCATCATTGGTCACTGGGGTGTTCATGGTTGCAGCTCGCCCGACGGCGATCGCGTCTTCGTTATCCATCATCGACATCCTCCCCGACCCAGGCCGGTTAATCACCATTCGGAGCTCCTCTTCGACCTCGTCCACGGGTACGGAGAAGTCCACGCTCTTCCCGCAAGTTACTCTGGTTACTGCGTCGTCGTAATCGCCGTCATCATCGTCGTCCAGATCGTCACGGATGATGCGCGTCATGTCGACCTCGATGCTAGAAACCGTCTTCGATGATCGAACGCGAACTGACTTCGCCTTCTTGCCGCTCGTCGGTTTCTGTTTTTCAGCCTTTGGTGCTACCTCCTCGCCATCTGCCACCGCCTTCTCGTCCTCTGCGTCAACAAGGTTTACACTGGTTTTGCTCTGTTCAGCCTCGATCTCGCCCGAGGTGTCCCTCACACTCACACTGTCTCCAACGTCATCATCTTCGATATCACCACCCTCTCCTTTACTTTCTTCGTTCCCGTAATCAACGTTTTCATCTTTATACCCATCCTCCACTTGTTGTTCATGGCCTCTATCTCCATGTGCTTCACCATTTTCTTCATCTACGTGAGGCTCTGCGTTGTCGGCAAGTCGTTCGCCCTCCTGTTCATTCACCACCACGTTTTCTTCGAAACGAATAGAGCTGTTCTCTTCCACTTTATCACTATGGTGACCAGCGGTATCCGATGTTTCTTTTTTGGTACCATCGTCCAATTCTTCTCCATCTGTCATCTCATCCCCACGAGTTCTATCTGCCTCGTCACCATTTCCAACATCCTCAGTCCATTTCTCCCCATCTACTCCACCACCATTGCTTTCATTTATATCTTCATCTGCTCCTTTATCCTCTTCTATTTTACCACCGATGCGTTCATCTTTATCATCTTCAAGCTCCTCGTCTTTAGTTTCTACTGGTCTCTCATCCGGGGGCGTGTTTTTACCTCCCGTGACGTCATCTCCCCGCTCCGTATCTGCCATGGTGATCCTGAGGACTGTCCTAACCCATCGATGGTGAAGGAATCAAGACCCGGCCGTCCAAAGATTGGAGAGTTTGTATCCTGGAAAAAAAAGGACAAAGTAAAAACATTAATATGTGATGTGGGTGCCTCGAACTGACCCCCTTGTTTTCTTTTGAATATTATTCGTACCAAGATGAACAGGCAAAATGCAGAAATTTCACTCACAGATCAACAAAAGTATGCTCTTTAAAGAACTATATTTAGATTGAAGATTAGCGAGAAACCGTTGGAGAAATTGCGCTTCGAATATCGCTCGGTGATACATGTACATCGCACATTCATTTTTTTTTTAATGAGCGATATTTCCGTCAATCCGACGAGCGCAGTACCGACATTTCACCAGTATTGATCTTATTGATCATGATCATGTTCTTTCGAGTGGAATGAAAAAACGGCGGGAAACGATCTGCGATCGACGAGAAAATCACCGAAGTACGAACTCAAGTTTTTTTTTTTTTTTTTAAGAGAGATTTTGAAAAAATATGTGCAATTTGACAGATAATTCCACATTTTGCTTTATTTTTCCTCCGAAAAATAATAATTGCATTTTGTTTACTTATGTGTAAAAACACAACAAATCGCGCATACAACCTTCGATAACGCGCATTGAGCAGGAATACGCGGGGACCTGTTTCAAGGAAAGGGGCCGGGTTATGGACCACTCGCTATAGTCCGTGACCCGGCCCATTTCCTTGAAACCGACTGTCATGAAACAATCCAAGAGCTCATAATGTGATCTCAATGTTTATTGCCTTTATCATCTAATACAATTAAAATATCAAGCATAATGTTGTTGCATCTTGATAAACATGATTATGTTATATTATAATCATATTCCATAAAAGCTAGTGGGGCGAATGGTATATTGTACAACTGTGCACTGTGAATCATATTACAGTAGCTTTTGATGCCATAACGACACAACCTTTCAGATAAATTCCCCGTCCCCATGCAACCAGGGGTGGTATTCTGAGCATCGTTTTATCTTTGGTGTTTTATCTCTGTTGTAAGTCAGTGAGTTACAACAGCGCTAAAACAGTTGTTAAACGGTATTCTGAACACCGTTTTAACGGCGTTGTAAGTCAGGAAAACCACGCCCACCGCAACCACTATAACCAATAGGAAATGCTGTTAGAGGTAGCATGTAAGAAGTTTTAACCAATCCGATTGCTTCCTTGGGCAAAAGCGCGCGAAACGCGCCTTGATTTAATATGCGCGTTTTAGAGCTATACTTTGCGCTTAATATATTTCATTGGCTTTTTTGCTTGTGTTAATGTTGTGTGCATGTTGTGCGAGAGAATTAAAAAAAAAACCACACAATTTGCCGAAGATGGTCATGGAAAAGGTTCGAAGAGGTGTGAATTTTGTCACAGAAGAGGTTGAGCGATTAGTTGTTGAAGTTGTAGCGATAAAGATTGCCGCCATGACATAACTATACAAAGTTAAAACACCATCCACCCTGTTTTATCTCACGGGCATATATTTGCACATGGGTAGAGTTACAACAGAAGATAAAACAGTCGTCAGAATACCGTGTTACAGATATGGATGTACTGTTTGCGCCAAAAGTTACGCGCGTGCGCACAAACTATGACAATGGCATGCGCGGGCAAAGGAAGAGAGATAAAACAAACGTTAAAACAGAGTTAAAACACAGTTAAAACAATAGTTACAACAGAGATAAAACGGTGTTCAGAATACCGATTAGTTACAACAGACTTAAAACAGAGATAAAACGGTCTCAGAATACCACCCCAGAAGTACACCACATATTGCAATTACGTCTTGATTCTGATATAATTTTATTGCTCTAATATCTTTACACATGTAGGGCATGCAGACCCAGTGAACCTATATTAATCGAGAACGTGTGCAAACACAATACATTGTGTGAAGAGATCAAAGTCTTTTAACATGGCTGATAACCACTATCCATTGCTCATTGTAAAGTGTATATCGAACAATCTACATTATTTACCTAAAATCTTCAGCGTGTGAATTTGGCTTAAGGATAAGCAACCTACACATAATACACAATGCAGGTGTATGCATTGCATACACGTGTATTTTACTTTACTTTACTTTAATCCAACGATGCTTGTAGGACAGTGCCTGTTCATCGATCGGTTGAAAATGAGATGTTGCAATCTTTCTTTTACATTTGGGTTGTTGTATCTTGCTTACATTCAGGATCGGTGATGCATCTTTAATTGTCTACTAGAGTAGCCTGCAATAGACGTGCCAGGTGGTTTTTCTTAGAATTATATGGGTTCATATTTCGATGCATCATCTTTCCAAAACTTATCTAGCCTCATCTTAAATGAGTTTTTACATGAATTTGTACAACATTTTATGTTCAATAGTGTATATTTTCGAGAAAACGTATTAAAGCATTCACCTTATCTACATAGCATGTGTTTTATACTGAATGGATATGATATTGAGAACACAAGCGATTTGTGATTCATGTAAGGATATCACTACCATGGCTAACAAACATTAAATAGTCCCTTTAAGTAATGTTTAAACCAATAGGCCTATACACAATTCCAATACAACACCATGTTTGGCAGAGAAGAGGTTAAAATGCATTATTGCTATGATTGAACTTTTTTTTCATGATCAGTATTTTAGTCACTCAAAAACAAAGGAATATAAGCATACACTGTCCTTGTCATAGCTTGATTACTGCTAGATGTAGGGCGAGAAACACGCAGTCACAACGAAAACATTATATTCTCAATATACAGCAGTTTGGATACAAACATCGAACATTGTCTGTTTGTTCCTTTGAGAACCCTTTTTAGATAAGGAGAGATAACAAAAATAAACATTATATTGGATAGGCATTACCACCTTGCCTTATAAACGAAATGGATTATTGACAACAACACCATGTTGTGTTTATGACACAGATAATGATGAGAATATATTGTCGCTTGACAAAATACGTCTTGTTACCTACCTTACAAGAAAAGAGTCATCGGTGCACCCTCTCAAGAACCATCCATAGTTACGTCTTCGACTAGATTAGTTAAAAAGTTCCAAGTAATTCCTCAATTCTCGAGAAAGATCTGCATGTACATGGAAGGCGAACTCTTCTTGTCTATAGCTCCGAGTCCTAAGAATCTAGGATCACCACGGCCACAACTACAGTCTTCAGTGTGTGAATATACTACAGGTCTGGGTAGTTCAAGATTGGTATGTCTCGTACACCGGGAAAGATCAAAAGATCAAGATCGTAAGTTTTTCGGAGATTCCCGGAGTTTTCGTCAGTCCCGGTGATATATCCCAAACTTCTTCCGCACTATAGGAAAGCTGCGGTGCGCAATAGCGCAGTGCAAATTCGTGTATAGTAAAGCCTTACAAACACGTATCAACAATGTGTCGGTACGCTAATGCGTGCATTCTATTACCCTCCAAACCCACAGATCAAGACAGACTTCTTCGCTATTTTGCGCGAGACAAACAAAAAGTTTTGCCAATACAAAGGATTTGGTTATTTCGGATCAATAGTCCCGTACCCCCATTCAAAAAGAGTCTACCCCACTCTCTAGTAAACCACTCACTCAGAACGCGTGACCTCTCCATGGCAACGCTACGGGGGACCTACAGAGTGCACGGACTGTTCCATTATCTCCACAGGGGAATTGTTTTGGGGTAAGGTTGTTTTGGGATTTATGAAAGACATTTTTACTACAACTCTCTTCATAATTTGTGTAAATGACATTCTAAAGATAAACCCAAATACATTAGCAACTTGCTGACGTGCAGTCGTAATCTAAACAAAATATAAATCGCATATTCACCTTTGTTTGAAGGGTTTTCTTGAACGCGTAAGTAGGACGAACTTGTACATGTAGTTTGTTGATGAACGTGGATTTAATGTGAATATAAAACATACACGAATACAATCGTTGCCGTTTTAGGTAAATTGTGAAATTTGGAACAGTACAAAAATCGTCATGATGATGGAGTAATCCACTGTTGTAGCTCACATACGTTTGAAGCAGAGAAATATCACAGAAAAAGACAGCGCGTGCAAGTTAGAAATACCACCTTGACAATCGTAGGAGACCACTTTCGACCAGTAAAATCTCTTTGTTGTAGTTCAGCGTCGCGGAACTTTTAAGCTTCAATTAAGAAATCGATTAGAAAGGATGGTGCCCTATTATTGTGAGACTTGGAAGGTTTTCTTGAGTGGCAGAACTTCAGTTTGAATGACCAAAGACCAGTGTAGCACGCATACATGTGGTCAGCGGGGGAGATTACTCGTGAGAGGTGGAGTGAGACGCTTTGAGAGAGAGAGAGAGAGAAACAGAGAGAGAGAGAGAGAAAGAGAGAGAGGGAGAGAGAAGCAGAGAGAGAGAGAGAGAGAAAAGCAGAGAGAGAGAGAGAGAGAGAGAGAGAGAATATATAAAGGGGAAAAGAGAGGGATTTGACCATGTAGTATGAGAAGTAAGAGAATGAGAAGAGCAATAATGAGAGAAAAAAACCCACTGCAGAAATGGAACAGCAAAATAATGAGCAAATGGGAAGACAGAGAGATTTACATGTATATAGGAGAGAGGGACAAGATTACGAAACGGAAAGTCGAGACGGAGGTGGGAAGTGAATAAAAACGAATGAGCATTCGTCCCTAGCAATGATGAACAGGGTTACGATTGATATCAATCGTAAGACGAGATGCGATCAATCGTAACTCTTTACAAGACAGGGGTCAGATGTGGGTAGTGGGAGCAGGGCTGGTTACGATCAATCAAGTCCTAAGATTATGAACAATTCCTTAAGAAGGAAGGACATTTCGATTCGGCTGATTCATGTCATGCCTCGTTATGAGCAAACAATGCGATCATAAAAAAAACGACGTGAGATGAATCCGCCTAAAAGCATTTATCTTAATACAATGTATATGAACACACTTTTTCACATCTTCAACCATTAATTCTGTTGATGCCTATATCAAACTTTCTTACGCGTAAGGTGCACATTCCTTTCGTTATCATCATATTTTAACCAAGATAGATGGAATTCGAACTTGATGGACGTGAAGTTGCTGGACGATCAATGCGAATTATACAATACGAATATCGATTGAGATCTAGAAACGACTGTGCCGTAGAAGTTAAAGAGGGAAAGAAAAAACGAAGAACCCTTGGAAGTATGGATTGGTAGTTCGAAGGTTAGACTAATATTCGTCAGCATCGAACAAAACAAACTCATATGAAGAGATACGGATAAGTATAAGGGCGTGTGGAAATAAAGGTGAAAGTAGATGTACTAGTAGTAGTGGCAAAAGAAGTAGTAGAAGTAGGAGAAGTAGTAGTAGTAGTAGAGTAGTAGTAGTAGTAGTAGTAGTAGTAGTAGTAGTAGTAGTAGCAGCAGCAGCAGCAGCAGCAGCAGCAGCAGCGGAAGTAGTAATAGTAGTAGCGGCAACAGAGAGAGTGAAAAAGATAACACGTACAAGGGTGAGCAACAGAGAAGTGAAAAGAAGGAATACAACTGAAACCAAGGACTAAAACACGAAATAATGAATTAAACATGGTTATGAATGACATCAAATAATGTTTATTAATAATAAAAAAGGAGAAAAACTCGCCATATTCACATAATGATGAGTGTAGATTTGTATGGTTTTGGATTAAAGAAAACATGTATGTAGAATTCCTGTGAATGATTAAGTATAGTAAATTGAGAAGCCTTTGTAGCTGTTATACGGGCACACGATTCCAATAGTTTTAATGTCATGTGCTCGTTTGAATTTTTCTCTTTTATTCATTTAACTCTTTTAAAATTCATTTTAATTCATTTTTCAGGAGTTAACTTAACACGTATGATATTCTCCCCTGAAAAACAATCATTTAAATTATATAGCTTTCACATGTCTACTTCGATGTCGAAACCTGTTTTCAACTTTTCTTTCTTGTAAGGGGAAGGCCATTTCTTCCCAAGACTGACACGAAGGCGTGGGTGAATCAACGCTCTGACGAAAACCGCACAAAATGCCTCCAAACACGTTAGAAATCAATTTTCCGCGATTGTATCCCATGTCGTACGAGCAAGCCTCGCCATACGAGCCCCTGCCTCCATTAAAACGATTGCTATGATAACCTGCTAGCGGCTCGAATCGTATCAAAATATGACTTCCCGTGATTTCGCCCTCTCTCCCTCTTGCCTTATACTTCGATCAATTTCCAAACGACTTGAACCATATTCCATCTCTCTCATGCTGTCTGTCTCTATTTCGCCTTTCAGGTGGTTCCCCAGTCAGTCCCAGTGGAGGTACTCTCCTATGTAACCCAAGTAGGATCATATCAATATTACCAAGTGCCCGCACTGACCTGGCTGTGTATTTGGTTACTTGAAGACGGAAAAAATAGCAGAGAGATGAAAATCGCGCTTCTGGCATGGAGTACTAGGGACGCTTGTGATACAAGTTCTTGTTAAGGTTATGTGGACGTTATGCTTTGAACTTTATACAGGACGCATCACAGTGACGACATGGGTTTGGGGTGGTGGTGGGGGAGGGGAGGGGGGAGGGGAGGGGGAGGGGGCGGGGTAGTAATTATTATCGTTTGATTAAACCATGGACATTGTCAAATTGTAATTACATGATATAGAACGCACGAAACCCTTTCACCGCCTCTTACTTGCCATCCACCACCCCTTCTTTCTCTCACCCCTCTCCTCTCCCTCTGACCCTTGCGCTCTCTCTCTCTCTCTCTCTCTCTCTCTCTCTCTCTCTCTCTCTCTCTCTCCCTCTCTCCCTCCTCCCCCTCTTTCTGTCCCTCTCCCTCCCTCACCCTCTATCTATCTCTCTGCTATGTCTATTTCGCGCCCCCAATGTTTCCTTATTCGTAGCGCGGGAGGGCGATGCCCTTTGGGGAATTACCACCTAACCCCCATCTTGTCTCCCCCACATTCTTTTTCTCTCGAATATTGTCCCCTTTTCAAAAAAAGCATCCCTTCACTGTGAGCATCACATGGGCAGTAGCAGCAGAAGCGACAGTAGCCCCCGTAACGGCGGCGAGATGATAAAACAATTATACCGCGACTATGAAAATAATGAGCTGGTTTGCATTGCAAAGTGGGCGAGAGGGGAGAGAGAGGGCGGCCGTGTCTGGGAGCGCGCCGAGATGCCATGTTTGGACATCTGGAAATACGCGGGAAAACGCAGCGATGCATCCTTCGGGGAGGGTGTCAATCACGAGATGGAGGCGGGGGAGGGAGGGGGGGGGGGGGAGGAGTGTGGATGTAGAGATGAGGGGAAGGATTGAAAACTTATACTTAAGAGGGAGGAAGGATGAAGACTTGAGATTGGTGAAAGTGACATACATGAGAGGGAAGAGAAAGATAGAAAAAAGGGAGAGATCAATAGAGAGAGAGAGAGAGAGAGAGAGAGAGAGAGAGAGAGAGAGAGAGAGAGAGAGAGAGAGGGGGACGGGTTTATACATAAAGAATGAAAGGAAGATACACAGATTGATGGAGAGATAGGTATATTGAAAAATTGTTGGAGAGAGATATACTCGTAGAAAAGACATTTCACTGAGCATCTACATTTACATAAAACAACTCGTTAACTCATGTTTGCATGGTCTTCGCCGCATAATTACATCGAGAGCGATTCCAACGAGATTTATGTTGAGGATTCAAGAAATGTGTCTTCAGCCCATTGTTCATTATGGAATAAGATGCTCGAGATTGAATGACCTTACTCGATATTGTCCAAGTTGAATTAAGGCTATGTAATATCGCGTATTTCCAACAGTCGTTGTCATTACAGTGTTATTTTACAGTATAGTTTTACCAGAGTGCTGACACGTGTTTATGTAACGTGTTGTCATCTGTCAAGACAAGTGAATATGCAGTTTGTGATGACATCAATCTTCTTTTCTTGTTTGGACTGTCGGTGGTGGAAGTCAGAAAGCCGTTGGGAGTTAGACCATCAAACCAGAAATATCTATGATTTATCTAGGGAAGGGTGCTTGTAATCATCTAATCGTTTTTTTTCTCACATTCAGACGTTCTTCTTCTCACCATAATCACTGTGGAATCTGAAAAAGTCCAACACGCTTCTATGATGTGCCAAATTTTAGTATAACGGTACATTGACTTCGACGAACTGATTTATTCAAGACATGAACATACCACTGTATAAATGGTACATAACACAATTTCAGCTCAGTGTGTGACTGTATGTGTGTGTGTGCGTGTGTGCGTTTGTGTGTGTGTGAATGTGTGTGTTTGTGTGTGTGTGTGTTTGTGTGTTTGTTTGTGAGTGTGTGTATGTGTGTCATGATTTGTGTATTAATTTTTACAATACATGATTGCAAAATCAAGTGATTGTTGACGATTTATGTAACTATGCATTGAATTAAATCACAATAAAAATCACTGATAAACAACAAGTAAGTGTGTATATATATGTGTGTGCATAATGTGTCGAGGGGGAGGGGAGGGGGATTGGGAAGGGGAGAAGGGGAGGGTGTTTATAGACGAACGGTGAAGCGCGGAAGTGAACCTGTCGACATGCCTGTGGTGTCAGGGGAAGAAAGTGCGATGACAAGGCGTCCCAAAGCTGGTTTTAATTGAGCGAAGAGATCTGAACAAACGCATCGATCCCTCCCTGACAAGCGCCGCGTCAAAGCGAGACGGCGACATGAAGAAAGAGAAGACAAAAACCTCTCAGATTCTGTTCCCTTTCGCAGCCCCTTCCATCCGTTTTCACCCCATTTTTCCGTGTTGGTTGCTCCGTTCTTTTAGGGGTAACTCCCACGCCCGTCATTAAGGGATGGTGGAGGTGACGGGGTATTGTGCGAGGTGTCGAGGGTGTGGGTGTGGGGTGTGGAGTGTGGGAGAGGGTGGTGTGTTCTCGACGTTGATGGCGATGAGTAAAACCGGCGAGATACTCGCCTCATAATGACCTCTAGACACGTACACCAAATCCTCACACCACTATACAGCCGCGCTTGCCCCCATTCTCTGGTTAGATTTAAACCACCCTCAAGTAATCATAACAATAGAAAAAGAAACAACAAAAAAACGTGGGGTGGATCATGGGCTTGAAGTCAACTGATATTGAGATGAAGCGCGCACCTGAAGCTAAGATGTTAAGTTGGAGCGCGTAGGCTGGTTGGCGTGTCTCGTATCAAACCAATTACCTGCAGCTGGAGCAGCAATGGTGGATGGTAATCGTTATGGAGTGGTTCCCGTCCCTCTTTCTCTCCGCTCTCGCAGCTTACAGAGTCAATGAGGGCTTAAGAGAGCCCTCTAATTGTTTATGCATGCTGTATCATAATCCGAACTTTTACAATAATGTAGCACCCGCTGCTTTTAAGAGGATAATGATGATGTGGTGTGTGTGTTATTGTGGGTCTGGGTGTGTTTGTATCTGTGATTATGTTTATTATCGACTTAAAATCGTCAATCGTCAAACATATGTTGAGAAATGTCGAGAAATGTAACGTAAAGACTACGATGTTGCACCACTTTTAAGTTGTTTTTAGAACGGAAGAGAGGTGGCAATGGATAATGGCGATGTGATGGTTTTTTTTAGTCTGTGTGTCTGTTTTGTGGTTATGTTTGTCGTAGAATCAAACTCGTCACTCAATAATGGATTAACTCATGAATTTGCCTTGTTCCAATGAATTGAATTTATTTCAAGATTTTATATTATGTAACAAAAGCGCATAAAAGCTCCAATGAAAGACTTCCAGACTTGATTTACTACCAACAACACCGTATACGACATTCGTGAAGACTCTACCTAGAGGGTCGTCTTTATTTCTTGCGTCTCCTTCTCCCTACCATTTGGTCTTAATGTTTGTTTTGTTTACATGATTCTTGTTCGTCTTGGTTTAATCATAACCTGTTCTCATTCATTCTTTATTAGTATAACGTTCAACATCATCATCATCATCATCATCATCATCATCATCATCATCATCATCTTCATCTTTATTATTATCATCATCATCAATGACAGTGCTATCACAACCAAAATCAACTTCATTATCTCCATCATCATTTTCATTATCACCATTATCATCTTCATCATTATCATCATCATCATCATCATCATCATTTTCAACATGACATATTATCACCACTACAACCATCGTCATTACCATCTTCATCACTACCATCATTATCATGACCATAACCACCACTACTACCATCATCATCACTTTCAAACCTAACATCTTTATTATCATCACCATCGTCGCTATCATTAGTCAATCTCTGTGTGCAAAGCAGAATGTGATTATTACTGATGAAAAGACAACAATGGCACATTAAGAGTTATCTCGGCTGGCATGGACTTTATACTTTGTATTTTAACATTTTTTAACCAGACTTATATAAGCAACTCGAGTTTAAGAAGCTATTGAGCACTGTAAAGTGAGACTTCAACGTGAAACCTTAAAATTTCTTTTCACCTCAAGAGAGGTGACACCCCCCTCCCCCTTTTTTCCCCTTCCCCCACTCGACCCGACGTCTTCTAGTACCCCAGCACGGCTATTACAAGTAGCCATCGTCATCATCATTATGGTATCGTAAGATAGCTAGCCGAGCAGCCAACTAGTCAAGCAACGCGGCGCTGCGCAGGGCAGGCCAGCGGAGCGGCACCTGTGTAGCTCCGGGCGCTTCTAGGCGCGCGAGCTATCGACCGGGCCGACCAAACTTCACAGCTTGATAAACAATTTCCCCGTCTCCGAGCTTCGCGCTTCGCTCAACACATCGTTTTTTCTTTCCTCCTCCTCGGCGTTCATCTGCCGCCTTTTCTGTCAGTTTTCCCCCATCTCGTATCAACCACTGAGTTGTGGGAAGGTGAAGATTTAAAAAGTACCTTGTTCAGTTGATCAGTTTTCCGCGTCGTTTTATAGTCATCAGTACATTTGTACGTTATTAAAATCTGTACTTTCAATCGTTCTTTACTTTGATCATATTACATTTTCCCCTAACGTTGGCCCTTACGTTTCTTTTGTCATAATTTGTTAAAATCATTACCATAAATCGTCATTTTAGCTTATCAATCATGGCATAGGCAAAAACAATATTTTCCAGAAAGTCAAAATATAGGCCCTATAAGTAAAAACAACAAAGCCTTGAAGAAATCATTACTTTTGTCTTTCAAAATGTAAGCACTTTTAATGTGGCATTGTTCATCAATACTACTGAGTGCTAAATTAGGGTCATAAATGTCATTATACTGCTCATATACTGCTAGCACACCCTATACCGTACGCACACGTGCACACATAGTGCTCACACACGCACATAGACTACGCTGTACGCATTCCAGCACAGCCAAGCCACGCGTATGCATTCTCAAACCCAGCCGACCGACTCAATCTAATTGCTCTGAATTTGCTTTCCCTATGAGGAGTTTCGATCATAAAATTGCTCATTATGTCAAGTTTATTAGCTTTATTACCCATATACCGCCTCCTCTCACTCGGTTTTGATCACACACCTCGCTGAGATCCTCTATATAGGATTTTAATGATGTTTCCGAACGCACGGAGCGCCGCGTCCCATTGTTTGTGTACACACCAAATTTGGGCGGGGAAAAACGGGGTTGGTTTGGTGCGTTGCGTCGGTGTGGGACTTGTAGCGTGCGCGGACGATCAAGTTAAGTGCGCCAAAACTTCGTTATCTATAATGTCGGCGTAGAAACCAATCGAATCATGGATGTAATCTAGTTTTCCCTCCTCTAACCAGCCCAAATGCGGATATGATGCGTTAAGAATGATTGGCTAAATCTGATTCCCGTCCCTTTTGCCCGTGGATTCAACTAGGGGAGAGACAGAGACAGAGAGAGAGAGGGAGAGGGAGAGAGAGAGAGAGAGAGAGAGAGAGAGAGAGAGAGAGGAGAGAGAGAAATAGAGATGGAAAGTGAAAGAGAGAGAGAAAGGAAAGAGAGAGAGATAGAGAGAGAGAAAAAAAAAGAGGATGGAGAGAGAAAGAGGGAGAGAGTGAAAGAGTAAGAGAGAGAGACAGAGAGAGAGAGAAAGAGAGGGAGAGAGAGAGAGAGATGAGAGAGATGTAAACGGAATAAAATTGAACAAGAATCAACACTCGTTTTGCAAGCAGCTGTAAATCAATCAGTGATGGCAAAGAATGTTGACTGAACGCGTAGGTGAGTTACCCTTCTCATAAACATGACAACATAGTTGTGAGGCGCCGATACGGGGGAAGGTGAATAAATGTATTTTATTTGCACGAACTAAAATCCCCTCGTTAAGAAGGAGAAACTAGACTGAGATTCGATTTTGCTTGCTTGTTGTTGATTTTCGACTGATGAAAGCGAAGAGATGTCTCTAGTGCCATTCTCACTGGGCTTTAAAAAATCGAGAAGTTAGAAAAATCTTGAAGTTAGGGGACCGGGACAATAGGACCGTTCGGCTTTTGGTACGGTTGCTAGGCAACTTTCACCCAACTTCTCGATTTTTCTAACTTCTCGATTTTTTAAGCCCAATGAGAATGGCACTTCTTTTGACACTTTTTTATTCATTAAAATAGTGAATAGACCGGTTTACTAATGTAGTCAAATGTATGAATGTTTCTTCTCTCGGGGCCTAGTAACGAGTTATTCCATTAACCTGTACATAACAATGGTATTTCAGTACTTGGAATCCACTTTGCATACATAAGGTGTTGCTATATCGGGCAAACCTCAGACAAGCTTTCCGGTTGTCAGGGGCAACCTTTGTTAAACTGGTATGCATAAAACTTGAATATGTTAGTAAACCGGTCTATTCTTACGGGATATACAGATAATGGTTGTAATAATGATCTGGTTATGTTAATATGTTTTACCCCCCCCCCCCAATTCCGTCCTCTCTCTTTCTCTCTCCCTCCCTCAACCCCCCCCCCCGCAACTTTCTCTCTTTCTCTTTTGCCTCCTCGTCTCCTCACCCTCTCTCTATATCGTTTATTTCACCCATTCTTTATTTCTTCCTATTTCTCTGCCGCATTACATTTTCTTCAAATATTACAATCACGTAATCAATACGATGTAATAGTTATTCAACCATATCTATTCGACTGACATCAAACCAACACAATTTATCGATCCGTATCTCAATCCAACAGTGCATAATACACCTCGATGTTTGACCTTTATGTCAACGAGTCATCTTCAGTAGATAGTAAGACACTGTCAGATACACTTCGATTCGATTACACACGACTTGTACGCTGTCAAAATTTGCCCTATATTCTGTATTTCCATGGCAACACTGAATCCAAATGACGGCACAGCAGCACGCGCCGATACGTTTAATAAGTTGTGGTGGATAGCAAAATATATCCTCATTGTTTCAACTCCCACTCATCTCAAATTTGAACCAGAAGCGTAGCAATCCCACGTGGGCCAGTGCAGTTGTGATGCTATAATACTAAGGTGTTAATAGTGAGTTTGTTCTTCTTGAGCACTTTGATGGCAATTTATGTATGAATATAATAATGTGTGTTTGCTCCCCCCTCCCCCTCTCTCTTTCTCCATCTTTCCCCTTTCTCTCTTTGTGGAACTATACCTATAATGTACGTGTAATGTATAATATGCATAATATGTATAATATGTATAATGTATGTGTGTATGTGTATGTTTGAAGGTATGTGTATGTGTATATAAAGTGTATGTATGTGTGTGTATGTGTGTATCAGTGGAAATGCGTGTGCGTGTGTACATGTGTGTTTCTATGTATGTGAACAATTTATCATCTTTCGATATGAGATTGGGCAGGACCGTATTTCGAAAGGGCACAATATGAATACGAAAACATATTCTACCTGATGGATGTGGCAATGCACTATTTTTCTCTCATCATACCGCCCCCTCCCACCTCCCTCCTCACACACACCCTTCCCCATAGAAGACATAAGACGGTCCCGCATCTTAAAAGGACCTATATACAAAGTGCAGTCACACTCTCACCCATGGCTTCGGGGCTAGTTTTACTGGGATGCCGATAATGAAAGCAAGGAAAGAAGACGATGATGCGACCCCTCCTATCCCCCCCTCTCTCCCCCCCCCCTCTCTCTCTCTCTCTCTCTCTCTCTCTCTCTCTTTTTCTGCCCTTCTTTATCATTATTATTTTCGCCTCCTCTTTTATTATTCTTCCTATCTCTCTCTCTCTCTCTTTCTCTCTCTTTCTCTCTCTCTCTCTCTCTCTCTCTCTCACTCCCTCTCACTCTATCTCTTCCCATCTATTATCTCCCCCTCCGTCTCTGTCTGCCTCTGTCTGTCTCTCTTCCCCCCCCCCCTCTCTCTCTCTCTCTCTCCCTCTCTTTTGTTTTCACAATCATTCTCATTCAATCCCTTTCCACTCCCTTTCTCTCTGCCTCTCTCTTACTATACCTCTCATTACCGAACGCCCTCTGTCTATGATATAATATTACCCCCCCCCCTCTCTCTCTCTCTCTCTCTCTCTCTCTCTCTCTATTCCTTCCGTCTCCATATACCTACCTCCTTCACGATTTCTCCCTATCTCTTAAACATTTCACGGCCCTTACGGCAGAAGAGAGGAGCATAAGAGGTATTTAAGAACGCCCCGAGGGTGGATCTAAGTGTGCTGCTATGCGAGGGAGTGCTTAGACCCAAAAGGGCCTAAGCACCCCCCTCCCTCCCACCCCCACCCCCACCCCACCCTCTCACTCCACGTCCGGGGCGATTTTATGCAATCTTTCGCACACCTTTATCACCGCTGGGTTGTATCGCAATAATACGTCATGAACAACTGTTTGAGCTCAGGCTCTACACTGTATGTATAGATCCGTATCTAAAACAGCGGGTAAACCCTCACAGTACCAAACTATGAAAAACCCATTGGTTTCTTACACATTTTTGCGTGCCCATGGAACTAAAATGGTTAACGCAAACCGTGTACTAAACCTTGACTAACTTAGTGCGCTGATTGATTTTGGTGATCACAAAAGCGGACTAAACCTATACTAAGTTAAACCTCTGATTTGAAAACGGGTCATAATTCATCATATTCGACACAAGCAAATGGAATTGAATAGGTTGTTTTTAAGTCTCTCTGTGAAAGCAAAAGTACTGCTCTATGTAATACACGTGCATTTTTTTTTTTTACACAATATGTATCATTAGCATTTAAATGGTTAACAATTAAGGTTAAAGCGAAAACATGAAGATCGCATTCGATTTTATTTGATTGTATCACATGGCATTTTAAGATTACGGCATTAAGATGAACATCAAGCATTAAATTCCCTCCACACTATTCGGAAGTGCTTAATGATATTTCTCACAATTTTATAAACTGTTTTAAGGTGATTTGATCAATCGTTAGCTTTTGGAAATCAGTATCATTGTATTTGAAGTAAAACATGCAAAAGTTGAAATGACAAAAATAGGAATTTATTCGGAAGCAAACCAATGGTATCTATACAAAGACGGTGTTTTGTATAGCAAATTTCTTATTTGATGATACATATACATCTGAATGGGAAAATAAAAATACAACTTAGTTCTTCAAAGTTATTCAAAGACATACTTCCTAATCATATGTCTAAATAAATAATGTATATGTGTAACAACTGACATGACCAACTGACATGATCTTTCTTCATCATTCCACATACATTTTCTTTTTAATTAATTTTATTTCAATATTTTTTAGATTTAAAAATTACCACATAATACGATGAGTGATGAACACTGTCATCAAAATACATGTGGCATATACACATTGTTTATCAGGTCTTCTTGGAATTTTAGCAATGAGTATCTTTGGTATGTTGTTGTATATTTCGCTCCATTTCGTCAACTTCATAACTTCTCCTCTATCTCTTTCATCCATTCCCATGGTTACTAAGAAAGTCCTCGTTCGGATGCGCGTCACTCTACATCGACTGGTGCTCTACCCGAGAATCGCGTGCTCTAATAGTTAATTCATGCATGGGGTTTGAACAGGCAGCTACCTCCAGACAGGAGTCATCGCTACGGTCTGCCATGCCTGTCCCTCCCCGGCGCGGCCGGCCACTTACCTGATTAAGCACCGCAACTAAGCCGATTCCCCTGTTTAGTGTGATTGAATTCTAACGGGATTAATCACAGATACGTACACACGATCGTCGGCCATTCAAGGTAGAAACAAAGGGAGAAGGGGAATCCGTCGCGATTATCCGATCATCTCCCGATTGTGATCGGGAGGGGATCGTTTTGAAGAAACTCGGGAGCATTCTTCATACTGACTTCATGACCTGAATGCACCCTCACAGCAAACAACTGGTGACCACTTCTAATTGTATCTAATTGTTTTGAGCCACTAAGAAAATTTAAACGTGTACAGTTTATCTCATTTATTAATAATAATAACATCATATCAACTTTTACTTTCGTACTTTATTTTGTAAATTACGTTTTTTTTTAAAAAAAAAATCAACTTGATATCAGCAACAGCGAGGAGTTACGATTATATTTATTCATATCCCAATTCTAATGCACATATTACACCTTGGACCTATCATAGCAACTGAGAAGTTTAATTTTTTGTTATCTATAAAGTTATTTGTTTTAGTACTCTTAGTAATTTTTTAGTAAAATCTCCAAGGTTATATCCGTAAGGCACTAAAAAAAATCGGGTCTTTGGATTTGGCTGTCTGGGACGGGCTAAGTTGTCTTTTACCTTCTTTCAGTTCACATGCAGTCAAGGAGCCGTTTATCATGTTAATGTTTAACGTAGAACTGCGTGACAAAAATGAAGATGATTTCGCTCATGAATATTACCTATAGATCAGTAATATACATTACCATATTAGTAAACATGGAATATAAAAAATAAATTCTTTTTTTCATATTCTTCCTAAGTTTCCAGTATATTCAAGACCCTGAGAAAGTATTCATATATATAATTTACACAATGGACAACTTTTCATAGCACCATGTGAATGTATTCCGTTTTTTATTGACTTATTAATAGATTGCGGATCATTCGACTATCTTCTTCATAAAGGGACGCCCCTCCTTATGATTCACTCTTCTTCCAAGTATCTTTAAGACACCTCCTCGCTCCGCTGCATCCTTTTAGCCTCCTCCTCCACGTCTTCTGCGTGAGAAGGGTGGGAGGATCAGACCAGATTTCGGCAACCTTCTAAGGGGCGGGCAAAATAGCCCCTCGGACCCTAATTGAATTCAGCGATATACGGAGGGATAACTGCGATGGCAACTGCGAATAATGACTCGCTATTAAATCTTTCTCTCATCACGGCTCCGCGTGCTTTACTCCGAGGCTTGGTGAGAATCCTGAGCTCTTTATCTTGTTAGAAAGCAGGCAGCTGCCCTTCTAGAAGGAGTCAGTATTACTTAAGGACATGAGGAAATGTTCGCCGTTTTTACCTCACACAATCATGTCACGCTAATGGCAGTACCCGTATAGCAATGACCAACCACATCCACCCCTCCCCCTCCCTTCCCCGAATCTTAGAGATGCACATGACCCATGATTAACTTACGTGAACCCAGGATGAACCTTCCTCAAACACATTATTGCAATCTGGTGAATCATTCGATTCCGAGTACAATGCGAAATTGATTTTTGCGTCCGCCCCATTTTCCTGTAAAATAAGTATGACTTGTTCAAAATGTTTTGAATAAACTTATCGGGTTTAGATGAGATTAAACACACATTATTGCCCTCGCACTAATATAAGTAGGGGTTATGAAAGGTATTATTGGCTAATGTAATAATTCAAGTCCCTTTACTTTTTTTTGGAATAAAGATATTAACAGTATTCGAGTGACGTCAACTCAATAGCTACATCGGTCGGCTGGTTTGCCTTGGTTTCTTCCCTTCATTGAAGGAAAGGAATTGCATGTAAATAGGTCAAAACAATGTCAAAGTGATTTCTGATTCTGTACCTTCTCATCGATGCTGTCTATATCTTCCTGGTCATCCTCCTCCTCATCCCAATATTCTTCTACTGTTTTTTAAAACTAAATTCCATGTATCTGACGTGTCTTAAGTGATATTTGCTTTAAAACTACACACCTTAACTTCTAAGAGTTTTTCTACATATCTGTCGTATTACTATCCGTTCCCTTGCTCGGTTTTACTTCCATCAATATTCTCATTGAACAATATTCATGTGGATTGTTCTCTTCATCCCCCCTTTCTCCATCCATACACCGCCCCCCCCCCCCCCCCCATCATGTTCAGACTTCCATTGCTTAACCAGGCCACTCCCATATTACTCCCTCGTAATCTCCTACAGGAACTTTAGCTAGCACCCTCCCTCTGTTTCGAGTTGGTCGCATCTCATCGGATCATGCGGTCGGACCGGCCCGGCTGATTCCCCGTGAGAGGTGCCCGGCCACCCCCCTTCCTCCCACCTCATAGCACCCCATCATCCTGGTCTTGTAAGAACGGGCCATGCATGCGATGGGACCTGCATGTCGCCTATCAACGTAACCCCGTCTAATCCTTCTCAGTCAAATGATGCGGCAGGGTATTATCTGGCTTGGGGTAATCACCGTAGAAGCCTCGAGTCGCTGGACCGGCAGTAACGGGCTGGATCGGGGAGGCAGGCGGGCCAGGTTGTGTATCGGAGCTGCTGAAGAAGAAAAAGAGAAAAAAAAAAGTAATAAGCGTAAATGAACATGAAGTGATAAAAATGTGAAAATGATAACCTCTGGATAAAGTCGCTCTGTGATGTGATATCGGCAAATTGATCGGTGCATGTGAATACTAATAACGCACACAAATCGCATACACTCATCTTCTGTAGCTTTGCAACAATATGATTTTAAAGTACGCCTTGACGACGGATGTAGCATAATGTCCGAAACTTTGATAGAATTAACATCGGAAAGCGAATGGGTCGTCTTGTGGAATGTATTGATTTTTGTTTTTCGTTTGTAAATATCACCATAATAAGTCGCAATAGTGTGAATGTACCATAACTCTAAATGCACCATTGATGCCTTTTTGCTCAATAATATTCATCAGCATAAATACCTTATAGCACGATTTTGACTGGCACACAAAGCGTAAAGTCTACATCATCAAAACTCCGTAATGACTACATTGCGGGTACAACTATACATGCTGTTATTACAATGTACTTTGTGTTACTGTAGTCAAATACATGTATGCGTTAAAAATAATACATTTTAATAGCTGTTTTAGAAGCGTTCTGGAAAATGTTCCTACTTTTATTAAATTGAACTTCAGAATGATGAATGCTAATAAATGAAAATCGTGAAACATGAGAGGATACAGAAAAATCAGCGTGGAAATTTAAATGAAAATAATACCATAATCTTAAAGTGTTTCCTGATGTTTGATTGGGATGTATCAATTTATGTTGAAGAAAAACAGGAAAGAAATGAAGATTGGGAAAATACAGTGGAAACTCTCTTAATATCATGTCGCCATGAAAATGATTTGCCCTCGGGTTGTTTTAGATTGAATAGCATAATTTGTATTGAGATCCTTTCCAATTGCTTTGTCGAAACTTGTATTCTCTTTCTCTCCCGAGAATAGGGAAAAGCCAGGATGCTGTGTAACCCAAGTATGTGCTGGGGATATCTGTTCGGAAATCAGACCTCAACTGAGAGACACAATGCAAAATTAATAAGCCATGTTGCTATTTAGAAAATGACTTGAAACATTGGTCATGCAACGCAATCGTCGTTCATTTTACTCCTGAAGAACTACGAGTATTTTAAGATCGTATATCAGTTCTTCATTTGACTATATTTGTTTTTATCGTAACGGCTCAACAGCAGATTTTAGAGGGGATCACTGCTGTTATGACTGAAAGGAACCATAATGTACATATGGTTGTAAAGGAAATATTCAAATGTCTCAATATAACATAATAAAGGGATAATGTCAACTTTAAGGTAGTGTGGCTGAGATTTAAAAACTTTTTCAACGTTATTGGGTATAACATGATATGAGCAAGAAATGCGCGGTACGCTGTCATATATGTAATATATTACATATTTTCAAGTATCTTTATTATTATCACCATCAGTAGTATCAATTGTAGTAGTAGCAGTAGCTGTACTAAATGTGATTAGCAGTAGTGAAATCAGCAGTAGAAGTAGTAGTAGTAGTGGGAGGAGTAGTAGTAGTAGAAGTAGTAGTAGTAGTAGTAGCAGAAGTGGTAGTAGTAGTAGAAGTAGTAATAGCAGCATTAGTAGTAGTAATAGTAGCAGTAGTAGCAGTAGTAGTAGTAGTAGTAGTAGTAATATTATTAGTAGTACATGTAGTAGTAGTAATAGTAGTAGTAGTAGTAGTAGTAGCAGCAGCAGGAGTAGTAATAGTAGTAGTGTAGTAGTACATCAAGTGGAAACAAATTGATGTTTCCTTTCATGTGTTCCACGAATTTCTTCTCTTATCATATTGCCGTACAACTTTATTCTCTTATTTTCTTATATTTGAGCTTTAGGGTAAATAAAAGCTCACGAGTGGACACCTTTAAAGTTGCCCTAATGCAGTGCGAGAAAGGAGACATTGTTAAATTAAGAGAGAAACATGGAGCGATGCTGAACACATGTATAGAGAAAATTAAGTGTAAAGGGAAATAAGAAACAAGACTCAGAAGTGGAGAGAGCGTGTGGTCGCAAGTAAAGGGGGCTCACTGATTTACTGGAATGAGATGGAATTATGAATACACGCAAAAGTGAGATGAATATAAAGATGAGAAATGCAAGCTCCAATGGAAGTTTGATTTAATAAGTACGGTAAAGCGTGGCTTTCGTAGCGTGCACCCCGCGGGGGAGTTACGGGGCGTATGACTGTCACTGACTCGCTCGGAGCCAAGGTCATACTACTGTGACTACAGATGTACCGGGTTGGCGCCGCGGTTCATTTTTATATAGGGCTATGTACGCGGAGGAGGGGGCAAGAAGGACGTAAGTGACGGAAGCGATGTTTGCTGCAATTAGTAAATGTAAAAGGCTTCACATGCAGTGTAATTTTTATTTGGTGCTTTGAAATGAATAGATAATGGTAAAGAATGTCCAGTAATTCAGAGAAAGAAGGGAACTGACATAAAAGTAAAGAAGAAAGTAGAATAGTTGAAGGACAAGTAGGCCTAGAAGAAAAAACAAGAGTAGTCAAAGGAGAAAATGAAGAAAAGCAATAACAACGAAGAAGAATGGGGAAGATATGAAGGGAAATCAATAAATTAGGAAGGAAGGAAGGAAGAAGGGGAAAGGAAGATGGGGAAGAAAATTAAAAGGACGAAGAAAAAGAAACGTAAGCATTAAGTTGTCAGTTGCATCCTTGTATCAGAGTAGAGAGTCACATTATAATGATGCATTCTCAGGCGTTGTCTGCTTGACATTCATGTTCTCTGAGAGAGGAGAGAGAGAGAGGAGGAGGAGGGAGAGAGGGAGAGAAAGAGAGAGGGAGAGAGAGAGAGGAAGGGAGAAAGGGGGAAGGGGAGAGGGGGGAGATAATCGATGCAATACTCATAGAGGGACCGTTCGAAGGGTAATTGTTATGTTTTGTCATAAAGTGGTTTTAAATAATTTGTATGAATGTTATCGTCCTGGTAACCTATTGTGAAGCCAATCCAAGCCAAGAAAATGTTTCATGAGTAAGAATTGGGGTGGGGGGGGGGGTGCTCTAAACATCCAATAGTTGTACGATTATCATTATTGATGTTGTAATTCAATCTTTAGTATGAGTGGTCTGTGCCGTCAGTATTATAATCCTACTTTTCGTTATTATCACTATTATCCTTATTGTCGGCCTAATCAATATTATTCTTATTTCCATCATTATCATCAGTATTTTCATCATCTCGTATTTCATTATTATCATCGTTACCGTATGCACCCACCCATTATAATCATTAGCTGAAGTGCCTGCAACATCATTTAAATCTCACACATTTGAACCCGTCGTGTTTATATCAGATGAAAACAATAATCGTATTCGTAAGTAGCAGACGATTTCACCATTCATTGTGTAATGAATGTATGGGCCACCTTAATGAACTATGTACAATGTGTAGGAGGGGGGGGGGTCAAGATAGAATGAAACCCATAAGAGAGACAAAACGAGACCCGAGCATGCTACGCCGCACACCTAATGTCATTTGCCACATTTTAGTCAGGTCAGGCACAGGCGAGTATACCTCGTTTCAGCTCTCTATCCCCAGCCTTCCGCGTTTCGCTGCGCTGTATTTGATAGCCAGGATAGCGTGCAAACATTTCCTCTGCTAAGTGATCGCATTATGCGGTCCGCTGCCCACACTCTGCCCCGCTTGGCCCGGCGAGCAATCAATTAAAGAGCCGCTCTCTTTTGATACCACACTTCCTTACGATGATCATTCTGCGCGTACAGACGGACGGACGCGTGCGCGCCGTGTGCGGATGTACGGCGCGCTGTTATGCTGTCATCTACCGTAGATAGCTGGTCAGTGTGATGTGGCGGTATAGCGCGAGAACGTAGCGCGCGCGAACTGGTCATACAACAACACGAAAACCACAACTCCAGTTGAATCTATCCAAACACTGGCCTATTTATGTTAGAGTGCTACAGTGGCGGAACCAGAGAAGGGGCGTTCGGGGTTGCGCCTCCTTCTAAAAACAACAAAATGATTCAATGTAATGTTCATCAAGTAAAAGAAAGTGTATTAAAGTTGGATGGGCAATGTTATGATCTTATACCTACCCCCAGCCTTCACCTATATCAACTCAAAATGATACTGAATAATGCCATTGAACGGTAATAGCAATCAAAGGTCGTAAGTGGGAATTACTGATGTTATGGTATAAACGCGGAAATAGTGGTTAGTTGACCCGGTATCGATTTCCCATAGTCCTTTGAGTTATTGGTTTGTACAAAGCAAAAATGTTTGTTATGAATATGGGCGTTAAGTTTACATTGTTGTAGAATGAGCAAATTGCTGATTAATTTTATTCTATTAGACGATTCATGATAAAGAATTATGAGAGTTCATATTCCCAAACAAGCTTTCTTTTTGGCATGGTATTTTTTGTAATATATTTTTTTCATACAGTAATTGCCTTATCATGATTTTGGTTGGTATTGTCATCATAACATTTATTTATCTCTATACTTCTACCCTTAATCATCTCCATTAAAAAAGGCGACAAATTTATCATAATTAGTAATACATTCATACGAGAAGGTATGCAAGCAGATGGACCAATATACAAGAAACTACATACATTTTGATTAAGCGATTGAAAAGACTTATACATAATAGTCATAAGTTTGCAAAGCGAATGGAAATGATAAGAATGTCCAATACAAAATGAAACAGATGATAATGAGAGAGGTCAAGGGAAAGAAAAAAGGGGCGGGAGGAGGAAAAGGTGGATAAAAATACTGTAAATTGCATGATAACCTCTTTTCAGACTGTCTGTTCTTGCTATTAAATCTTATATAATAATTTTTCTAATCATAAGCATTGCTCACCTATGTTAGATCAATGTAAACATTGTCCTTTATGTATTTTCTAGTTTTTGTGGTTTATTTTGTTACGACAGTTTGAAATTACGTAAATATTGTAAACCATAATAAATAGTTAACGTCTTGACTGACCAAAGTGACACTTCGCCAAAACTTGCTGGAAATAACAGCGCCCTGTAATTCGCTGCCTGCTCACAACTGCACTTTACAAAAGAGAAATATATACATATTTCTAAATATATATCAATATATCACTGCGTGTTTGTCAGATGGTTACGTTCACTTTCACGATTCAAAAGAGCGAGTCAAGAAAAGGTCTTAGCTTTACCTTGAGCAAGCACCTAGACGAGTGAGTTATCAAATAACAGACGACACCCTCTCACCTCGATACTCAGGAACTCTTTCACTCTCTCCCCTGATTTCTTCCATCTTTCATTTGGATACATTTAATACTTGGGGCATCAAGCCGTACTTTCCCCGATAATGACCCCTTTCAGTAAGGTTGGTAAGCCAAGGTTCCCGCTATATTATCGCGCTGCAAGGACTTTTGGCTTCATCTTATTATATTAAATTTTTCCGCAGCGCAGACGGAGACTTTCCTATGCATACCTCTCTGATTTTCGTCAGGTTTCTTTCTTGATAATCAGTCTTTCTCGCCATGAAAGTGTATCAAATTCACCCTCGTATGATTCAGCTATTTTTTTTGATATATAGAAGTAACGTCTTGAGAATTATTATGAATATTATAGTACGGTTCATATAGTCATTGTAAGTTACAATGGCCTGGCACGCATCTCTTCGCCAATATAACTTTATTATAGCCATTTGAGTTTAAGTTTCTTTTAGACTTTAAGTGCTTCTTTTTACGTATTTCTCACCAACATCTTCTCCGTCTAAAAAGGGTAACAAATCTGGTAAGTTCGTTGTCATACAGTACATATAGTTTCAGCTGAAATCTAAAGAATTCAATTTGATAGAAATTCATGCATAAATAGGGATGTATATCTTTACGTCATACAGCAATCGTGATTTAATTACACTACAAGATTGTGAACATTGGTCAAAATCTCAATGGGTGGACCATGTAAACTTAAGAATGAATAAATTTCAAACGCAAAGAACATTACCGTATTTAAAACTAAAGCATGCGCAGTGATGGTGAATGCATACTCTCAATGTACGTGTGGTAGCGCATGTCAGGCAAGATGACCAGTTTGATAAAATTCCCCAGTAATTTGTACTTTTTCTATGCCATATGGAATTTATATACACTGCTGGTGAACATGTACGCCAAAGGCAAATACTGAGCTTAGAGTGAATGGGTCATATTTTCAACTGGGCATTTCCAACTGGCCCAATCAACCATTATGGAAAACGGACTGTTTCGGTCAGGTTCAGTTTATTAAGCATTTATTTCAGCATTGGGCCGGACAAACGTGTGTGGTCTAACCTAAATACGAGTACTAAACCTGGATTCACGTTTTGGGACGCCAAATGAAACAACATGAAACATTATCATTGATTCAATATAATTGATTTTGTCCTCGGAATCACTTTGGTTTATCTAGTTTGTCCACATTATTAAAATCACCTACTGTTGTGACTCTGTGATGAAAATCGGTGATTTTGTGACAGCATCAGAATTATTTATTTTGAGTCCCATGAAGTTAATCGACATGTCGTAAGCAGTCTTAGTCAAACCAGGGACGTGAGAGGAGATTTTAAACCACCGTCGTGGATAGGGATCATTGAATTTACAACATGCAACAAACAAATAAAGCTAAATGGTAGCAACAAAAATAAAAACTCCTTGAAAAAGCTGATCCGCTGAGCAATAGTAATTTCCTATGACAAATCAAGTTGTTTGATGAAAAAAAAATCCATGATCAAATCACAAATAATCATAACCCTATGTGGACATACTTCACAGCATGAACTGACTTCTGCATGACTTTAACAAGTTTGTTTATAAACAAAAATAAATGAGTCGCGAATATCGATCAAGATATGTTTATTAAATGATAAATGTCTCATTCCATACTTCGAAAACATAGGTTACGCCCATGGACGAACTATTTTGTTCTTGATAACACATTGAGGTGCTGTAAACATCTTGATGAGCCTTGTGCAAAATTGTAAGAGCGTGACTTAACGTTAGACATATTAGATGTACATTATTATTCTATGTCACTAACCAGAAACAAAAGTACTATATTCGAAAGAGTACGAACTGTGTGTAGACAATAAACATTGTACCTGTAGTTATATGGGGCATCGGTCTTAACCAAGAGAACTACTCAGAAATCTGCATGTTCAAAAAGTCAACGTTAGGTTTATCGTGAAAATAAAAGTGCACAATAGTAAGCGCTTTGATTGAAGGTGAATTATTAAGCCTATCGTCTGTCGCATACAACGAGAGCCTTCAATAGCTCTCTGCAAGCAGGCATTTGATTAACTTCGACTGTTCAATTCTTCGATTCTAAAAGAAAGCAGATCCGCCATTGCTTCCGAAGAAATCCGAACTGAACCGACACTGGGTAACACTGCCAAGCGTCATAATTGAAGGCATTATATAAGTTAATTGTATTGGAGTACATGGGGCTGGCGGGAAAAGGGGAAATCAAATTTGCTGATCACTTTTCCACCTTCTTTATTTTACCTCACTCTCCCTGTCTCCGTTTCTCTTTCACCTCCCTCTCTCCTTTTCTCCCCTATCGCGCTGACTTCTTTCCCGCCCGCATAACTCTCTCTTTTATTCTCTTACAGTGCCATCTTATTTCCTGGGAAAGAATCAACAGTGATAGATACTCAATTGGCGGCATTCGGCGGTATTACATTGCACTGACATTTGCGAGCGGAATTGTAATGTAAGTCGCCGGGGAGCCCGCGGCGTGGAGAGCGCTTCACGATTAGTATCAAATCACCGCGGCCGCTTGCGCGAGTCGCTAAGTTTTGGCGCGGACTCTGCTATATGCGGGGAGGGAGAAGGGGAGAGAGGGAGAGAGAGAGGGAGAGAGGGGCAGAGGAAAGGGAAAGGGGCGGGAAAGGGGGCATCGAGTGTTTGCCAGGCAGCTATCGGGCAGGCTTCGGCGCACCATTTGTGTTCTGCGCGCTCCGATTACATCCCCGCAAACACCAATCTCGCAAATAGCTTCAGTCTGCGAAAGTCTCCTACCTTTTCTCTCCTCTTAGGAGACCCCCTTTCCCCTTCTTCTTTTCTAAACTGGTTAGGCAAGAGTAAATAGAAAATGCCCTTTTGTAGAGCAGCGGCCAAAATGCGCGAAAAACAAATAAGGTAAGGATGACAGTTTAAAACGATTCGATTTAATTTGGCTAATTGGTCACCAGATGTTAACCACATTTCTTATTCACTCTCTTAACACCAGACTTTATTTGGCCAAGGAGGTGATGGACGGTCACCGCAAATGAATTATTAACACTCAAATGGGTTGTTTACAATTGTTGATTTAGTTATCTCTTCATCTTGCATGTGAAACATTATGAAGAATGTATTTTATCTTCTACTCAACAAGTATCACCACAATAATATTACTATAATTTTATATAGGACTACTAGTATTACTAGTAGTATTACTACTACTACTACTACTACTACTACTACTACTACTACTACTACTACTACTACTACTACTACTACTAGTAGTAGTAGTAGTACTAGTATTACTGCTACTAATACCCCTTTCACTACTGCTACTATCACTTATACTCCTTTTGAAAAAAAAACATTCATTTCTGTAACAATATTTAGAGTAAATTATGTTGTTTAGTCAAGACGTTTACTAGTAAAACGTTATGAGTAAATGAAAGCTAAATGTTGACTTTTCTTTCTCAGATATTCACGTTTAAGAAGCTATCTGCAGATGTAACATGTCTAGAGTAGTATGGACATACATGTATACTTACATTAAGAATAGCTGATTTCCTAGGTGATACAGTGATAACGTTGTATGAGGACTGTCTGACGTACGTCTCACGACACGATTACCAACTTTAGCTCGGTTACGACTATAAGTAATTAAAACAAAATCATCATCAATGATGTTATTAGTATTTTTCTCTCTTTCTTCCTTCTGTTTTGATTTGTTCTCTCATTCTTCCTCGTATTTTTTTTATTTTTATTTCCAGCTTCTTCTTGACTTCTTGATCTTTTCTTCCTGCTTGGATCCCCATTAATTCTGTGTCATAATTTTCGTCAACCTGTATGTTTTTCCTGTTCGTCATGATCTTCCTTATGAACCCCTCGTATAGATGTCCCTCTCTATCTTCCTTCCCCCTGTTATCTTTCTTCAACACGTCCCCTTCCTTTTTTTTTTTTATACCCCCCCCCCTTTATTCCCCATTCTTTTATTCGACATGCACCGTATAATGGTTCCGTATAGGGTTCTAGCTGTGTGTAAGCGGAGACGTATAGCAGCGGACTATTGGCACATCGGACCGCGGCCCGTACGGCCAGCCTCTGCGCGCTGTTTGCATACTCTTACGCACCACTCTCCGCAAATTAATTTGATAATGCTCCCTCTCTCCGTTAGAATAGGGTGGGAGAAAAGGGCGAAGGAGAAGGGGAGACGACAGCGTTATTTTTACGCATTGTTTTCTCAGGAAATTATTACCGGGGCGCGATGTTAAATACATTACTTTAAGTGGTTTAGATTTCTGCCCATCCACTGAAGTGAAATCTATTGTTCGGACAATTATTATAATGATCTTCATCAGTACGTTCATCGCCGGTATGAGCCGGGCCCATGCGGACCGCAGTGGGAGCTGGAGAAGGGATCGACGTGCGATGGGTGGGGTGGGGGTGGAGGGGGAGGAAGAAAGAGAGAGGGAGGGAGAGAGAGAGAGAGAGAGAGAGAGAGAGAGAGAGAGTAAGAGAGAAATAGAAATAAGAAACGTGCATGTGAGTTTGTATGTACATTGTGTAAAGTGTGTGTGTGTGTTTTTGTGTGCTTGTGTGCGTGCATGTGCATGTATGTGTGTTTGTGTATGATTATATATAAATATATATATATATAATGGTATATATAATTAAATGGACAACAAAATGAAAAGGGAATAGGAAAATAGGAAAGAAGTGAAAAGGACAAAAGCAAATTCCATTACGAACAAGTAGATCAAACGTAACGTGCCTAAAAAAAGGTATGTTACATTTTGTAACCAGATATGGATTAAAGACCTACAAAAAAGTACGATATGTACAAAGATTATAATGTACAGTTACATATTGATAGAATAATAATAGGTAGATGACTAAAATTAAAGATAGATCAACAGATTAATAGAAACGGATAGACGTAATAGACAGATAAGATGGATGGATGTGTAAAAGTTATGAGATGAGAGACATGGTAAAGGTGAATGACTGAGAAATGAGAAAGAGAAGAGTGAGAATGAGAGAGGGCGAGAGAGAGAGAGAGAGAGAGAGAGAGAGAGAGAGAGAGAGGGGGGGGGAGAGAGAGAGACAGAAAGAGACACAGAGAAATATATAGAGAGAAAGAGAGGGAGAGAGAGAGAACGAGAGAGAGAACGTGAGTGAGTGAGAAAAAAGAAGGAGGTGATGAGAGAGTCATGGACAGCTATGAGTAAGGAAGATAAAGAGAGAAGAGAGGGAGAGAGAGATAAAGAAGGAGAGAGAAAGACAGAGGAGGGCATGGAAATACAGAGGTGGAAAGGGAGACAGATGGAAAGAGAGAGAGATGAAAAGAGATGCAGAGAAGGACATAAAGTGAGAGAGGAAGAATAAGAAAAAGAAGAAGAATAAGAAGAGAGAGAAAGAGAATGAGTGTGTGTGTTTGTGTGTGTGTGAGAGAGCGAGAGAATGAGAGAGAGAGAGAGAGAGAGAGAGAGAGAGAGAGAGAGAGAGAGAGAGTTGGTGCAAACGCGGGAAGCTGAGAGCTAAAGATGGTGCTAGCTCTATCTCGGGTGGTACGACATGGCGAGGTGTATGAGCGGGAAAGTTAGCCGGGGGATCGGGGCGAGCGATGGAGTCGGGTTACACCGCTCTCAGCCCGACGGACCGCAGTTAATGTAATAAGGGGTAGTAATCAGTCCCTGGTAGAAATAGACTCCGCTTCGATGAATTCTCTTCCCCGTTTTCACCTTCTTTGCCACTTTTTCCCCCTTCTTCTTCTTCTTCTAAATGGACTACTTTCCGTTTAAAAACGGCGTGAACAGTAAAAAAAAAAGGTACAGCAATTTTATAGGAATGACAGGCTCCGTATAGCGGTGCTATTCTAAACACTGACAATTCTTTTGAAGATTCACTTCTTTCCGCGGATAGTTTGAAAGCACGCAACACCTCATATCTTTCCCGAACTTGTTTTCTTGTTTCCAGCTTTCTACAGATTTTCTGAACAGTCAGCATTCAAGTAGGTATAGGTTCCAAAGGAAAAGACGGAACTGTGATCACACACCTTTCCCGGTCGTCAGGCGATATGAACGCAGCTCTTTAACCGATAGGTACTTTGTATACATATTATTACTATTCATGTAGACACACAAGAGTCACATACGTACAATGGGGTGAAAATTGAATTAACACGTTTTCATTTCCCCCATGCACAAAGCTTACGCACTGGACATGCTGTGCGCAAGCAATGGAAAGAATATGCACGTAGGTTTATTGATACTGACTTTATATTTGCTATTTCCAATCACAATAGATTGCATATCATGTATGAATGAAGGTTCCATTAGAACGCGATCTGTGAACAAAATAGCCGTCAACGTTACTTTTTGTATCAGCCAGTAACTATGTGATTTCATTTTAGATATAGTGTCCGCACAACCCCTTCATTGGTCTTGATGAAATTACGTCCCCCCTCTCTGGCGGAATTTGCCCCGTCCCTAGCCGCAGCCGAGAAGAGAGCGCTCCGCTAAAAACACGGCACATCCCGCTGGAAAGGGAAAAAATGCCGTGCAAAAAAGGAGGGGAGAAGGCGGGTTTTGCACGACATCGCGCACGGCCTCTTATCTAATTTTGTTTTTATTAGATTCTAGCATCCCATGAATGCATGATTTTACCCAATTTAGCTGAATCAATAGGAATGTATACACGTGTAGTTAGGTTCATTATGCCTAATCAACAACGGATCACCGCAGTCGCAGCCATGTTCCACTCGGTCTAATTTAGAATGAGGGAGAGAAAAATATCACGTCATGATGTACGATAATCGCTGCCCTAGAAGATCGTGAAACACAACGATTCGAAATAGAACAGAATGGATCTAATTATGAGGCCAGAATCAGACGTCTCGTTGTCAAGAGGCTTCGAGTACTTGGTATATTATTGTAGTTTATCTAAACATACAAAGGTAGAGTAAGTATAGTGCGGTGTCAGTTGCATGGAATGTTTGAGAATGGGACCTGGGGGTAATATTATGGCTTCTGTATTACGTATTCTCTGCCGTAAAAGATTCGTCACTGCAATCACCATCGCTACAAAAGCTAACAACACCCTAAAGACGGTAATGATATCAATCTTGAAGAAACACCGCTTACTTAATTACTACTTCTATCAATAATAATGATACTAGGTATACGAGTGATGGAAGTGATTACAATACATACATGTACACTTCATTAGTGATAATTATAATTAATGACGTGATAACAAGACTTAACGTCACTGATAATCAAAATGATAATGATTTGAGTAAAGGCGACAAAAGTATTTAACCAAGAGAAAGAGGAGTAAAACAAAATTATAAAGAATGAAACATGGAAAGAAAAAAAAACCATGAGAACAAAAATCTTGAAAATGTGTTCTAGTTGAAGACCCTTTAAAGGGCATATACTGTACTGGGACGACAAAAAACCCTTCAAAACGTAATTGTTAGCAATCTTCTTGCCAATGGTCTTAAATTCATGTATTGTCCATTTTAGAAGCTTGCTGAAAGTTATTTGCCCTCAAATGATCCACATATGCAGTAATTAATGATTAATGATTAAATCCTCAAAAATGTTCGGGCTGAACATTTTGAGGATTTGTGATTTAATCACTTATTACTCCAAATGTAGATCATTTGAGGACAAATAACTTTCAGGAAGCTTCTAAAATTGACAATACATGAATTTAAGACCATTTGGCAAGAAGATTGCTAACAATTACATTTTGAAAGCTTTTTTGTCTTCCCAGTACAGTATATGCCCTTTAAAGATGGACTCATGTGGTCCTGCAAACCACTAGTGAATCATCGTCGTCATTTTAGACAGGGATGTTTTCCCAACTCAGTCAGCCTTCTCATCACCTTGTCATCCGAATCGACCTCTTTCCAATCATTATCTCACACCGCCTCCACCCCAAGCCCCCCCTCCCTCCCCACCCCGACCACCACCACCACTACCAGTAGATCTTGCACACCCGAGCCGTCAAACGGAAAGACCAACCCAAATAAAAAACTGCCGCCAAGAATGGGGCCTTTCACTTCGCCCCCCGAAGGTAGCTTTCCCCTGCTCACACACTGTCACGCGTTTATGCACCTATTAACTACCAATCGATAACACCCCAGGCCTCCAAGTCCCTCTCTGTCCTCATCCTCCTCTACCACTACCACCTCCTCCCCCACCTCCTCCTCCTCCTCCCCCTCCTCCTCCTTCTCTTCCCCCTCCTTGGAACATCTTCAAGCAGTCGACATCCCGCCTGTCTTCTCAGCCGTGCTACCCCCTAGGGCCGCCTCTAATTTGTATCAACTCCGCCTCCCCTTCTCACTCTCTCTGCCCCCCCCTCTCTCTCTTCTGTTGTCATCATTCTATCACGCTTTTCTCTCTCCTCCTCTCTTTCTCTCTTTCTCACCCCTTTACTTCTTTTCTCTATTTGCTTTTATTTCATTGGAGTTTTTTAATATTCCTCACCTCCCTATCTTCTTGTGCTTTATTATCTTGCCCTCTCGGCTCTATTTGTTTTTATTTTATGGGAGTTTATTAATCTTCCTCACTTCTATATCTCTCATTTCCTCCCTCTCCTTCCCCCATCTCTTTTCTTGGCTCTATTTGTCTTATTCAATTGGTTTCGTATTTGCTTCGCTTTTCAATACTTTTTTCCCTCTCTAACCTGTGTAACAAAGATATCAAAAGTGTTGCAGTCTTCCTAAATTGTTCTTTAAATATTCTTGTTAACATCAGGAAATAAACATTGACATATTCCTGCTTTCTCTAAGTACATATATAATTCCTCAGTAATTGTCCTGACTTTCCTGAAAATTATCTTAAAATTCTATTATCGTTTCCGTCGTCTCCACTAGTTCTTTCCCTATTTGCACTGTTTGCAAAATATATAAGCTTCTAGCGTTTGCCATGGTCATGATGCTAATTCCACATTGCATCCTAGATTGAAGTGTAATATAATCAAACAGTGTTTGCAGACACTTGCATCTCATCTACTCTCCCATTTAAAAGTGTTTAATTTACGATCAGGAGAAGAAGGCGTGTTGAACGTGCAGAAAATTACAATCAGTGAATGTGAGGACTGATGCTGTGCGGATACAAACCATGTCAATTAAATGTATCAAACAAAAATTGCTACAAATGAGGTATGATGAGATTTAAAGCGTGATTATATTTACACGAGAGCAGCGAGGAAATAAATGCAATACCTGACCTGTAATTAACTCAATACTGTAACATTTGAAGAGGATTGTTACCGCGGTTCAAGAGAACGAAAGTTTCATGTGCCGCTGTTATTTCTTCCTCTCATTATTACGTCACTCTACCGAAACTTATCTTCAGAATCCCAAGATTCGAATTTTTGTATTATCACTGTTCAGGAGTGTCATCTTAATCAACGCGAGAACTCGAGAATTCTGAAAAGTGCTTATAAAGCTCAAGCTGTCCTTTGGAAGGCAAGTCACTGTAGAAGTTGCAGAATACAAAGTATTATGAACAATACGCAAGGTATATCCAACGACGTTCTCTGTCCTAAAGTACCAAACGGCAAAGAAACCATGGAACATGCGTGAATGTTACCATGCTACTTCCAATTACTAGCGACGAAGAAAGTCAAATTCAAAGTCAGACTGGCCTCGAACTAACAGAACAGTGTTGCTTTACTTTTCATTGATGAAAATGTAGACTACTGCAAGGTAGAAATAGAGTTGTATTGCAAGAATTGCAAAACAAGAAAGCGTCTGGGGTAGACTGAGTCTATCAAGAGAAGTTGCAAGCAAGGGTTCAATGGGAGATGTTGGCAATGCAAGAAACCGGGCGAGAAAGCAGACGGCCCAATGGCCATGCACGGCATTAGAAGAACAATAACAAGAAACACAATATTACAGAGAGAAAAGGGGGGGGGGGGGATCACTCACCCCCCTCCTATATCACGCACTATAGTGGGTACAATCGACTACCCCTTTGGGCGAGAGTCACACAGCCCCCCCCCCCTCCCCACCCCACCACCGTCATTGTCACAGCCGAGAACATTTTATTGGCACACCTGTACATGAGTACAAGTAAATGAGTTCAAGTAAATTAATGGGCGTTTTGCCGCCTTTTCATAAAACTTACTCTGAACTAATATCCCGTTGATAATTTAACAGCAACTGCCACCATCAGCCCTCGACCCGCCTCCCCCTACTTTATTCAAACGCCCCCTTCCATCCCTTCACCGATTAAACTCGCCCCTACCCTTCCCTACCACACCCCTACCACACCCCTTCCTTACCCCTACTATACTCCTACCATACCCCTACCTTGCCATACCTCTCCAACACCCTACCCTTACCCCCACTCTAGTGGTAGTGCATACCTATCATTGTCAGCAGAGAAAAGTGCACAGGCCGGGCGAGCAACATTAATCTGGGTAATTCAGTTAAGGCTGAGGACTGCTTGGTTGGTAGTGACCATTGGAAGATCCGGGATAGGGACATTGCAACCCCCTTTTAAGAGAGGGGTAAGGTGGTGGTGGTGGTGGTGTTGGCGGGGGCTCCATTCTATATCATCTGCGTTACATTCTTTTAGATGGTGTTTAAATCAGGTTACCGTTGTCCTCCAATCTCATTTTCCCAGATTTCAATTTTTTCTAACTTCGAATATGCACCAGAACTATTATTACACTTTAATTTCATTGTATCTATCTACCTACCTATAATGTAGGTATAGCAAATATGATACAAATTTGTATCTTCAGCTTCCTACCCTTTTATTTTCTTCTTCCAATTTAAATGTAAATAATATTCGATTTATGTATGTTAGTATTGATATTTTTTAGGATATATTTTGAATTTCTAATCGTTCACACTTTGAATGATATAGAAGGCCAAGCTATTAGATATTTGCCTCTTAAATGAGTGTTTTCTGAATTTAAATTTGCGAAACAATGATCAGAAAATGAAATAATATAGTTTGCCTTATACAATTAAAGTATCGTATTTAAAATGTTCAGTATGTACTGATTTTTGTTAATCTCCGCGCATATTTTTTTTCCAATCGAGTTGATGCGTGGTCATGTCAGGTGTTCAGAGTTGGCGGGAAACAGAGTGCATAAAAACAGACATTCAGAGGACATTGTTGCTCTCTAAGTTTTTATTTAATCGTAAACATGCATTCTCGCGTCGCGAAAGTATCTCTCGTGTTCATTAAGCGGAGGGAGGGCGGCGTGTCCCGGGGTTAGCGTCGGGCTGGAGGAAGCGAGTATCCCCCTTTCTCGCCTGTCTGCTTGCAAGATGGGTGTGTGGTTTCGCGTGCTGCGGGTCACCAGGCGGTGTTACATTTTACCCCAAGTTACTTTTGTTGATTGATTTGGGACGTGTGATCCATTTCAATGCAAGGATTGGTCGCCGAGACTCGCGGTAGACACGTCGCGATGCTCAGCCATCGCATGAACGAGGAAAACACACCGCGAACCGAAAGAGAGAGAGAGAAGGGGGGGGGGGGTGGAGGGTTAGAGAGAGACAGAAAGAGAGACAGAGAAACAGAGAGATAGAGAGAGAGAGATAGAGAGAGAGAGAGAGAGAGAGAGAGAGAGATAGATAGAGAGAGAGAGAGAGAGAGAGAGAGAGAGAGAGAGATAGAGATAGAGGGTGAAAGAGAAAGAGGAAGAGAGAGAGGGAGGGAAGGGGGGAAAAACGCGCGCGAAAACTGCTGCTCTATTTTTAACAAATTGAAGCGTTGCCGCTCTGAGAGCGATTAACACGGTGTCGGAGAGGAATTCGGTTTGAGGGGAAGACTTGTTACCGGCCGTTAGCCGAGCCGGGTTGCCGACGTAATCTAATTCTTCCACATATCGTGGGATAAAATGAATATTCTTATAGACCAACCAGAGAGCTACTGTTTCCAACCCTCTCGCACTCTCGAGCTCACTCACCGCTCACTCGCTCCCGTCCTTCCCCCCTCGACTTAAGCTCGCCTCTTTGTTTAATACCAACCATATGTTGCGCCTTCTTTTAATCGTTGTTCAATTAAGATGATTATGAAATAATATCCGATGGCATTTAAACCTAATCAATTACTCAGACAATTTTATGCAATTTATGCCATTGCTCTCACGGGTCGTATTACGTCAAAACTCTCTGCCGTCAATCGAATGTGAGTTATGTTTATATTGTTTTATGGCACGAAACTGTCATCTTGACGCGTATGAGCATCAGAAGAGAGAGCGTTCTCTGCTATTGTGAAAGTGGTTATTCACAGCTACCTTAACCTCGGTAAGGAAGAGAAACCATGGTAACAGAGCTATAGACATGACTAGCTGACTAGAGACCACACTACATAATTTGTGCCAATTACAACGGGGATAAACAGTAATGATATTGATATAAATAAGGATTGTTGATGATTTTACGATTTTTGTTAAGAATTTTACTTTCAAAATAATAAGTAGTATCACGTTTACTACTGATATCATGAAGATAAGGATGATAGTGATAACGAAGCCGAGAAGAGGATTCATATGACGGAATATTTTTTTTAAAGTTATACTCTAGACGTCAAGCATGAGTTTAAGTAGACAACATTTCTATCGATTTGTATGGTCTACGTCATCCAAGATTATAATAGACCCACCTATACGCTTTCAGAGTGTTTATCCTTCCCACCTCGTACGTATGCAAACGTGCAAGAAACAGGGAGCAATACCCGGTCAGTATTGATGAGCATACATACATATTGATTGCGCTCCTATGCCCCAGAGATGTTTGTCTTTAAAACTTAGCATTAACATCTTCTCGGTAGGACAATCGAGGGTCGGAAATTAGCGGAAAGGAACGATACAAGAGCAAATTAAAAGGCGGAAAGCGCGCGGGGAAGTGAAAAAGGTGTGTTGCCGAGCGCTTTGGGGCACTCGCTACACGTCTGTTGCTATGGGCTTGAATCTGAAGCTCAACCCAGCGCGCACTGTTCCTAATAATATATTTTCTCCCTCCGTCTTGTGACCAGGGGATAAGGCAATCTCCTGATTTGATGCTCTTCCGACGCGAAGGGAGAAAAAAGAGAAGGGCGAAAATACAGAGGAAAAAAAGTATGAGCAATCTAAGAGTGCTTGTGTAGATATACATGAGTGTATATGTTTTGATTAAACGCCCGCACGTAGCCTGTGCGTCCTTAAACTCATCTTTTATTCAAATCTCATCGAGAAAATTGCTTGCTGAAAGTCAATCTGTGTCATAACCCCCGGCGAGGGGCAGGCTATGTACAGCCGAGATGACTCCTCGTACCGCAGCCAGTCCGAGCTCTCGATCCGCGATATGCCCTCTCTTCCTCTCTCTCTCTCTCTCTCTCTCTCTCTCTCTCTCTCTCTCTCTTCTCTCTTTCTCCCTACTTCACTCTCCCTCTCTCTCTCTCTCTCTCTCTCTCTCTTTCTCTTACACACACTCTTTCTGTCTCTTTCTCTTACTCTCATTCTCTCTGTCATTCTATTCCTCTCCCACCCTCTCATTTTCTCTCTCTTCCCTTCTCTCTCTCTCTGTCTTTCTGATTCTCCCTCCTCCTCTCTCTCTGTTTTTTTTTCTTTATCATCCCCCTTCCCCGTCTCTCTCTTTCTTGCACTCTTCCCCCTCCATTTATCTTCTCTCTGACTCTTTCTCTGTTTGCCACTCTCTAATTGTATCTGTCTTTCTCTCTCCCTCTCTCTCTCTCTCTCTCCCTCTCCCCCATTCTCTTTCTCGCTCTCTGTCCCTTTCTCTGTCATTTATCTCACTTTCTCTTTCTATCCCTCTCTTTATCATCACCCCTTCCCCCTCTCTCTCTCTTTCTTGCTCGCAATCCACCTCCATTTATCCTCTCTCCGCCTTCCTCTTTATCTATGTATGCTAAAAATGCAAAAATGTCTTGTCTATATGAATACATCTTTATCCACTCTCCGAATGTCAGCCTATACATATCCCAATGCATCTTACCTGTCAGTCACTTCAATCATGCTTAGTAACCATACGTATATTTGATTATCTATATCTTAAATATTGCTACCATGTCTGCATAAAGGTTAAAACAGGCGTTCATGACAACATTCTGAATCTGCACAAATACCCGTTCTTTTATGAAGAAATAAACTTACTTCATGTACATATACTTGTACATCATTTTGTAAGTGTTATCTTCATAAGATATCAATGTACTGAACTGTCTTTCCCTCTCTCTCATCCGCTCTCTTTCATTTTTCACCTATCAATCCTTCCCTGATCTACTTCGTTGTTAAGATCAAGTTTTATTGGTGTTCTTCTTATTATATGTAATCAATCATTTCGTGTTACTAATTGGTATGAATGCGTTTGACATATCTCCCTGTGTATGAATATGGGGTAAATTATTTATTGCTTCATTATTACGTTTTCATCAACCCCGTATCGTTATCAAGTGAAGAAGGTGCCTTTATCATTTACTATCATCGCTTTCCAATTTCTACATCTATCTCTACCCTGCCGCAGTTGCAACAACACACACACACACACACACGCCCTGCCGATCAATGACTCGGTTCCGGTTCGGCTCTACTCGTTTCCTTTTCGACTTCCGTCGTTTCCTGTTCGGCTTCCGTCGTTTCCTTCCGAACTACGTCCGTTACCCGTTATAGTCTAGTGAGACAGTGCCGTGTAGACGTGCGTCACTAGTATTTAGTGAGATTGATGTGTGCCTATGAAGTGGTGTTTCTTATTTTTTCCCCTGCCATCTTTTTGCCTCCTTCTTCTGTTTCGTATTCCTCTGTTTGTTTTCTTTTCTTTCTTCTTCGTCTTCATACTGTACACTGTCAATATGATTATAGATTATCGTATTATCATTAATATTCTCAATATTGATATGATTATATGGTGATTATCGCTATTTTTATAATTATTATCAAAATCACAGTTTTGAATATCACGGTAATGTAATACTGGCAGCTCTATCCCACAGTTTCAACATCACAACCATCGCCATAATCTTCGCTTTCATCATCCCCATCGTCGCCATCGTAATCCATCATTACCATCACCATGATCACCATTATCGCCATCACGGTCATCATCATCATCAGCATCAGCATTATGGCCACTATCATGATGATCATCGTTACCACCACAACCATCTCCATTATCATCATCATCATCATCATCATCATCAACACCTCTACTACCATCCTCCTCCTCTTCCTCCTCCTCATTATCATCATCATCATCATCATCATCATCACCATCATCACACCCACCACCATCATAATCATTATCATCATCATCACCATCATCATCAACACCTCCACTACCATCCTCCTCTTCCTCCTCCTCCTTATCATCATCATCATCATCATCATCATCATCATCATCATCATCACCCCCACCACCATCATCACCATCACCATCCTCATCATCATCAAGGCAAGGCATAGCCGTGCTACCGTCGAGAGAGCGACGAGCCCAGAGAGTGTTGGTTCCCCAGGGGGCGGCAGCTCGGCTTGTTGGCTTGCCTCATGTTTTCTCACCCACCATACTCTCCCTCTCCCCTCTCACATCGATGCACGCCTCCTTGGCAACTCAATGGTGTGGAAAATTCACCGCCGATTGGCACGATGCGGTAAGATGGAGAGAGAGAGGAGGAATGGAGAGAGGGGGAGGGGGAGATGAAGAAGGTGAAATTGAAAGATGGAGTGAAAGAAATAGGGCGATGGGTGGGCTTGATGGAAATTGAAGGATGGAGTGAAAGAGAGGAGGAGGATGGGCGACTTGATGGAAAGTGAGGGTGAAATAGAAAGATGAAGAAAAAAGAGAGAATGGTAGGAAGATCGGGATATGAAGAAGAGATGGTGTTAATGATAAAGAGATGGCGAGGTAGACGGGGAAAAGGTGAAGAGAGATGGGAAATGGGAAAGTGTGAAGGATGGATTCGACTGAAGGAATAAGGAACGAAAAGGAAAGGCGGCGGAAAGGACGAGAAAGAAGAAGAAAGGTGGTAATGAAGAGTACAAATAAGAAAGAGAACAGGGGAGAGGAGAAAGTGGGGGAAGAGATCCTATAAAGTGGAGTGAAAGAGTAGGTAGATTGGAAAGGTACATACGAGAATAGAGGGGGAAAATTAAAATGCAGAGTATAGAGCTAAGTATCGGAGAGATAATTTGATGTAAATGAAGAGGAAGACTTGCAAAATCGGGGAGAACGATTGCGATGACAATAACACCGTGCCTCATACGACATCATGGATTTAATAATGATCAACAATTAATTATACTACAAAACCTTCTTTTTATGAATAATTACTATAACTCTCTGCTTTTTATGTTTGTAAGACGAGCTGGAAACATGATCCTGACTGAAGGTTTTATTTCCTCCTTACTAGCATATCAATTACAAATGTGTGGTTTAAAAGTTAATTATCTCGTCCGCATTCCCGTGGAATCATTTCATCGGAAAACAGTAATATTCTTATATGCTATGTGTGTATAAGTCGGGGCGAATATCTTTTCTCTAGGGGGTGGATAGATAAAAAGATAAACGTATCAATAGATGGATGTATATCAACAGATCTGCTGTTTGGTGTAATACATAAACAAAACTACTCGAGATGTGGAATACGTGAGAAATTCAAAGAAGTATAACTAGAATGAAAAGAACTACGAATGACAAGGAGGAAGAAGTGGGGGGGGGGGGGTGGGAGTAAGAAGGGGAGGAAGAAGAAGAAGAGGAGTAGGAGGAGAAAGAAGAGGAAGATGGGATAGGAGCGATGAAAAGCAGAGGAGAGAGAGAGTGTGTGCCTCATTTTAGTCGCAGACAGCACAGCGCAGCGCGCGTTGTTGGCTGATCGACCGTTGTGAAAAGAGGCGGAAAATTCCCGCCTTTTCCTGCTCACTAGGCAACAGGCACATGAAGGGGGGGGGGGGGGGGGGTGAGTGTGGATACGCTGAAGGGGAAATATACCGCAAAGCAGGTTGCTGATTCGTACGAAATACGTCGCCCGATCCTATATACGATCTGCTGTAGACATTTGGCGCATATTTAATGCACTGCTATGCCAATATGTACGAGTGAGGTAAGGCCAGTTTCGATTCAATTTTTAATGGGCGCAATCAAATGAACGCAGAGATTATTTTATCAAGATAATCAACCTTTACTCGGAAAACGTTAGCAAATGTTAACATTAAGTGCACTTTTTCGCATAGGTTTTATCTGAGATTAAAATGTTGGGAAATAACATACATAAGTCATTAGTCTCTCAGACCTGGTGCAGATTTGCTGTTTCTGATTTTCCAGAAGTATCATGAATGATTAATTACACTAATGGCAGTTGCTAGTGGATTGACACGTGTGATACACGGTAGGCATTGTTGTGTTCTGATACACACTTAAATCCTGGTCTGTTAAAAAGTGGAAATCTAATCAATATTCAAAGGATTATTACAAGAATAGTAATCGATGAACTGTCATCCCAAAATATTGACATTATTCGACTTTATGATGATTACATTTCAGCTTGATTTGAGTTGCAATGCTTTTCGTATTATTTTTCAAAAGTTAAAAAATAACAGCACATAGTTCTAACATATGAATTTTTAAAATATGTCAATACCTCAATTATCGAGTGCATTTTCTAAAAACATGACAGCTGTTGGAAATGTCATAACGACTGTGACAATGCCGGCAGCGTGAACGAGGGAGGAGGGGGGAGGTGTTTCTATCTTAGGCGAATCGCCCCACATTTATCACGATGAAGAAGCACCACTTGTAAGCATGTCACTAGCAGTTGACAACAGACATGCCTAGGCATTCCACAAAAAGTACTTAAGCATTCACGGACAATACGAACGTATGAATTAACTGTCATGTGCTTATATTCTTTGATTGCCGCAAGAAGTCCGTTTTTTCAACCTACATTTAGTACTTTTCTCGTCTTTAATCATAAACATGGAAATATTCATGTTGATGTCCATCAAATTGAACAAAGCAGAGAAAGGGAAGATGGGTTTTGGGAGGAAGAGAAACACGTATATCGTATATACATTATAAAGGGATATGGGTATAGGCAAAGGAAGAAGTGTAAAAAGAGAAGTGAAGGAGGGAAATTGATAATAATTAAATCAAAGAAATAGAAAGAGAAGATGAGAGAGAGGTAGAGGGAGGGAGAGATTGAGAGAGAGATTGAGAAAGGGAGAGAGAGAGAGAGGGGTAGAGAGAGAGAGAGAGAGAGAGAGAGAGAGGAAGAGAGAGAAAGAGAGAGAGAGAGAGAGAGAGAGACACACACACACAGACAGAGACAGAGACAGAGAGAGAGAGAGACAGAGACAGAGACAGAGAGAGAGACAGAGAGAGACACAGAGACAGAGAGAGACAGAGCCAGAGAGACGGAATCATAGACACAGAGAAAATGAGGGAGAATGAAAGAAAGAGAGAGGGAATAAAATGAAGAGAGACAGAAAAAAAGGCAGAGACAGAAAACCTGTACAAAGTTTCCATCCAATCACCGCAGAGGACCAAATATTGTTGCTACAGGAACCTCTTCTGTCAGCTTGATTTATCCTTTGAATCATCTTCATTCAAAAGCCACAAGGTCAAAGGCATATGACAACAATCTATCTCTCAGTAATAATGAGTGAAAATATACCTCGTCTATTTGTTCTTGTTTTATTTGCTCCCAACTTCAATAAGCTTTTTCTTTTTTACTTCCAAACAGAAAATTATATGGAGGAAATCGAAAGGTGCTCCAGTAAGTAGAGAGACAGCAGGACTTACCCTTAAAGTGAGAGGAATAGATAACCAGAAACATTACCTTAAAAATCGTTTGATGGTTTTTGCTGATTTCCCTCCGGGGTGGTCGGATGCAGAAAACTGATCGAAAACATCGTCGATGATTTCGCTCTCTCTCCTTCTCTCTTCCTTCCTTGGCTACAGCTAAAACGGCAACCTCGAGACGATGAATTCCATCATCTATGTTTCCCAATTTCCCGAACAACTCAGGTGATTTATTTTCCCTCACCTCCGTGTAAGTCAATAAGCCAGATCCATTGTCGACAACGAACAAACTCTTTCGCAAAAATTGATTTCTCCACGCGCGTAGTGTGGCGGTTAAAGGAAGCCAATATTTCTGGCCCAATTTCGAGTTTTCATTTCTGCACTGTTTGAAAGTATGGATTTCATCTTTTCCTGTTTTTTCTTTTCTTTTGTTACAATTACTGCGTGATTGCTGACAGCAAGGAGCGCCATCAATAAGAGAATTCTAAGAACAAAGAAAACTAAGAGACTCCGGGCTACGAGTAGCCTAAAGAAATCAGTGACAAAGAAAAGATATACCATATCTTCCCTTTTATTTTTCAAAGTCAAACTTAGATATCTCGCCCCTATGAACACGTAAGTCACAATCAAAAGTGAAGGGAGAAATGTTGGCATGCGTTTCAAAACGAGTTTGATGACATTTGTTATTGTGATTTTATGTTAAGGTATGCTGAGACACTCAACCCACGTCCTAGCATTCAATGCTGTATAGGACATGCCCACTTTCCAGAGTTACTTATAACCTTTCTACGCGATTAGTAATTCCCATTGAATTTGATTTGAAGGAAAAAATACAAAACAATTTTTGCCCGGAGAGCTTTGCTATTGTCATGGAGACATGTTGAAATATGAACTATTCATAACATTATAATACAAATATAAACATTTTTTTAAACGTAGATAAAATATGAAAAAGTACTTTGAATCACATTGTGTCTACACATAATCCTCATATTAGGTCCCTTAGACTTGAGAATCTTATTCCGTCCGCTCCGTCAGCACAGCCTTCAGCTCAGTAAATAAGACCTTTATAATGAATATTATTTTTTTATACAGATATGTCATTATTGGGGCTATAATACTGTCACTAGAACTCCAGCCCCATTATTCCGAGGACAGAAACTCTCCCTTGGCAATATTAAGAAATATTGTATTAATAGTTTTCTATAAGCAGTACGCTTAAAAAGCGGCCTTGCTCTATTTTTTCTCCTTTCAAATATCTTTTGAGTATAATTGATGTTATTTCCTTACTTGATTCAGTGCAATATATCCATATTTGTATATAACGCTAGAAAGTAATATTGTGTTGTGATATTTTGTGTGTAAGTATGTACATGTGCGCGCGCATGTACAGTATGTGTCTGTCTCTCTGTTTGTATTTGTATAGCTAGCTAGCTAAAACCTACATATCAATATATCAATCTATCTATCTGATATATCTATATATTCAATTATCCATCAATTTATATCATGTAACTTTTTATTTCCTGACATATTTACCCACTTGTTCGCTCTTTATATTTCTCTGTTTCTCTGTCTCTTACTTTCTCTCTCACCCCTCCCACCCCTCTCTCCCTTTCTCTTCTCTATCTTTCTCTTTTTCTCTTACTCTCTCTTCCTCTCTCTCTCTCTCTCTCTCACTCTCTCTCTTTCTCTGTCACCCCTTTGTCTCACTCTCTCTTTCTCTTTATCTCTCTCTCTTTCTCTGTGTCTCTGTCTCTGCCTCTTTCCCTCTCTTCCTCCTTCCCTCCCTCCTTCCCCCTGTCTACCTCGCACTTACGGCTGATTTTAATTCACAAGAAGAAAAAAACAGGACCCCAGCTGAACGCTGCGACGCTGTTTACAAAGATCCATTGGCAATTTTCTTGCGCTCAAAAGAGAAATGTCTTGCAAAGGGTCTATTCATCAAAAGTCCCTATAATTTGATTTAGGCAGAAAGCTAGCGTTCCCGTGTCACCATCGCGAGGCGAGGCCCGTAAAACGCCAGACCATCGCCGACGCCTAATTTCTATCACTCATGTTCGCAGAGAGGGGCGTAATAGTGTTGCTCTAGAGGGGGGGGGGGGGGGGGGGGGGGGCGTAGGTGGGGCAGATATATCAAGCGGCGTTGGTAAAGTATCATCTGAGAAGTACTTAATAGACTCCACAACACGATACAAGACATGACCTAATGGCGTTCGATCTCATCCCACAGAAAACGACAATTTTGCTGATGCCCCTATCTATTATAGCAATTACATGGCATTGCGTACAGAGATATGAGGGGAAGGGGGGGGGGGGGTGGGGGGGTGGGGGGGGGGAGGAAGAAGCCCTCCTTGCCACCCCTCCTTGCTTAGATGTGACTAACATTGACTATAGATTACCGTGCACAATAACAGAGTGGTAATGAGAAATAAAGGGGTGAGATGGGAGCGGTGATGCGAGAGGTATACTTGATATCTGAGATTGCACCAACAACCATCGTTTACTAACTTTAATGATCGGTATTTTGGGGGCCATTGGTCAACAGTGTCAATGGGTACAAACGAGGAAAATGTCTTAAAATTAAAGGGGAACCCTAGGCAAGACAACCTGGGCTATATTGACGGAGTTCAGCTGACAGTTAGTTTGTTTTGCTGAATAGATGTTGAGTCAAATAGTAGATTGGTTTCCATATAGCCAGGGTTGCATCTTGTCCAAGGAGTAAAAAAAGATAGTTGCATATGATGTGGGACTTAGACTTTTGGAATGAACTTGAAAATGGTTTGATAATATTTTAGACCTATAAACCATTATCAAAACAAATAACTAAAATGCATTTTTATAGAAATGACGATGTATTAATAAATATGTGAATATCAAGTCATAGCATGTGTACGAGAAAAAGTATTTACTTTGTGTTTTTATCCGTTGAAGATTGCTTTTAAAAACGACGGGAATATGAATAAGAGAGTGCGGGCATATAAATAATTTGATTATTGTGAATAGGTCTAGAAAGAGGAGGGCAAAAATGAAGGAGGAACACAGATGGGCGGTAAGATGGAGAGAGTGACAGAGAGTGACAGAGAGAGAGTGGATGAGGAAGTGAAAGTGGGGAAAGTGCGGAAGAGAGAGAGAGAGAGAGAGAGAGAGAGAGATGATAAGAGAGGTAAAGTGGGGAGAGAAAGTGAGGAAGAGAGAGAGAAAGAGAGAGAGAGAGTTAGAGAGAGAGAGAGAGAGAGGAAGACATGGGGGGAGGGGTAAAGAAAGATGACAGAGATATGGATGATAGATAAATGCAGAAACAGAGAGAGAGAGAGAGAGAGAGAGAGAGAGAGAGAGAGAGAGAGAGGAAACCAACAAAACAGAGACAATGGCAGGAACAGAGATAGAGACAGAGAAAGAGAGTGAGAGAGTGAGAGAGGCAGAGAGAATCCAAGTGGCTCGTATATTGATTGGTCTAAAGTAATCATTGCCATTGACTTTATTGTTACAACTCCTCGGTTAATCAGGAAAATTGCCAGGGCACATTGTGAATGAGCCGTGTTGCTCGATGTCTGCGCTGACAGGGAAAACAATGTCTCAACCAAATCAATGAGGATGATTGAAAGTCAATTAAGTAATGAATATTTTAAGCGACGAAGGATGGCGGACTTTTTTACGTTTGCTTCCCTTCCTGATTTCCTCAGAGAACTTTTGATTTCCTTTCCCCCCTCCTTTCTATCAATAGAGAGTGCTTTGAATTCTTCTGCCTTTGATTTCTGTCTTGGCGTTTCATTGAAGTGACAAATATATCTTAAGAAATGTCCTCAGCTTTCTTTCCGACAGTATTTTGTTATAATATATCTACAGCGAAGATATTGTGTAGAGTGTTTGCATCGATAGACATGTCAGCGGTAAAGTACATTGGCACTAATGCTTTTTTCTTGCACGTCAGTCAATCCTTTGCTTTTCTCGCTTATTTTTAACTGACAATACTTTCGTCTTCCAATTTGCCTACCCCCCCCCTCTCTCTCTCTCTCTCTCTCACACACACATACTTTTTCGCTTTCTGTCCACCGTTTGGTGGGGTCTTGTTATTACTTTATCCATAACTTTGCCTGATTCTTCTTTCATTTCCATCATTGAAATAACAAGACGTTGACATTAATCACTTCTCACTCTTCTTCTTTCTCTCTCTCTCTCTCTCTCTCTCTCTCTCTCTCTCTTTCTCTCTCTATCTATGTATGTCTTTCTGTCTGTTTGCCTGTCTGTCTTTATCTATCTTTCTCTCTCTTTGTCTTTTATCACCCAATCTTCTGTCTTAACTTGCTATTCTTTAGGCATACTTCCATACTCATGCATAGCGCAGGTGTAAACGGCTTGGCAGCTGATAGGGAAATATTTATTGTGTATTTCTAATATTTCATTGAAATTTATGCATCTCAGCATCATGCAGCTGTGAGCGCTACATCAAAATAGCAGCGTAATGTAACGATAAATTTAGTAAATATAATAAAATTCCTCGGTTGAATAAAACTCGGCAATGCCCTACTTGAGAGCTTGGGACCTGTTGAAAAAACAAAAAGATAATTATTTTCGTTACATCGTTCCAGCTGGACACTCGTCTATGTTGCCCAGTATAATACGTCTTCCAGATAAACTGCAATTATATCGTCTGGAAAAACAGCTCCGTTTCAATTTCACTTCATATCCAGGAAAGTAATGTCGGGCCTCGCTTTTCATGAATAATCGCCCTCAATTGTGACTTGGATCTTGAAGAGAAAAACAATCTTTTCTTGGACGCTACTAATAAGAAAACACGATCACGAAGATCCGTGCTATCATCTTTCGAATAATGGAAACGATCATTATATATTTCATTCCGTTTAAAATCACTTCACGAGGTTGGTCGTTCATTTTGCTTTGAAAATGTGTTTTTTTAAAGCTTCTCAACTGTCTGTGAAACACTAAAGTTTACGAAAAAAAAACTGTTTATAGTGTTTGGATTGTTTTCTCATACATTTTATTTACATGTGTGGCACTGATCATTCTACATATTATTTCATAGTTTAAACATATGTATATTAGGTTGCAATGGCGCTGAAAATGTAAATGTAAACACATACATTAATGAAGACGCCGGAAAAGAAACGTGTATGGACATTTCGGTCTTAGACCTTTATTGAGAATATATAAACACACCACCATCTGTCTATCTATCTATCTATCTATCTATCTATCTATCTATCTACCTATCTATCTATATATATCTATGTATCTACCTGTCTATTAATATATCTATATACCTATCTCTCCATCCATCTCTCTCTCTCTCTCTCTCTCTCTCTCTATATATATATATGTGTGTGTGTGTGTGTGTGTGTGTGTGTGTGTGTGTGTGTGTGTGTGTGCGTGTACGTGTGTGTGTCAGCCCCCCCCCCCCCCCATCCCTCTCTTTATATATCTATATGTCACTTTATGGAGACAGGGTTTAGGATCTTTTAACCTGAACTAAATATATTTATTATACACAATTACATCTGCAATAGCTCTGTACACTGCATTAACTTATTCATATTTATTCAACAATTAATCACATCGATAAGACAAATGTAAGTATAGTATTATTGTCACAACTTCAAACTAATCTTCAGCATTAAATTAAGACGTTTCCCTTACACACATCCTTTAAGAATAAACCAGTGTTCCGATGACACCAAAATATGAGTAGCTTAAAAGTTCAACTGTCACTGAAACATCGTTAAGATGTTTCGTGTCAGACTAACATTACTGTTGTCTTTAGGACATACATGTATCATTGGCGCACACATGGGATAGTGGTATGTGAAAGATTTAAAAGTGTAACAGTCGATTGCTTCAGTAAAACTCATTTCCAATTTAAATTTCTTGTAGATTTATGGGTCTATCATCCAATCAAGTCTGTCAGGACTCGAGAAAAAAACCCACCCCTGATTATATACATACACTGCCCGTCAGGATGCTAATGAGCGACAATATGCGACAAATTCCTCGAGATATATGCTATTCAGGAGGACGGGCGCATGTTGACGCTTTGTTTGGATAAAGAGAATTTAATTTTGACGAATGGGTCTAGCTAGTGATACATCAAGCGCTCACGCATGAATGCCGCACGGGGCTGCGCCGGGGTGACTAACATGCAACGCTCCGCTTGCTCATCGACCGATTTCATCATCATCATCATCATGAGCGCGCGGCGAGCGAGCTTTCACCCAGGCCAGGGTTACTGCGCGTTCTCTCCACCGCTCTCCGCCGATCTCAGGGATGTAATAGATTGCGCGGCATCGGCAAAACATACGGAGGAGGTGAAATCGGCTGGGAGAGGGGGTCGGGTGCTAAATTTAATTCATTAGCGATGGGGGTAGGTTTCTACGAAGGGCCGGAGAGGGACAGCAAGGGGCTCGGGGTGAGAGTGTGCAAGCAGACGGGGGTAATCAGTGAAATTACCCCCTGCGCAGCTCCACGCGTAGTCCCACCTATAGACATGCGAGGGGAGAGGGGGAGATGCGCCCAGCCTCCAAAATGAATTTGATGGGAGGAAAAGAAGATTAATCATTT
>OZ022582.1:27162435-27172435 GCA_963669155.1 Arbacia lixula | reverse complement strand
ACTGCCCGTCAGGATGCTAATGAGCGACAATATGCGACAAATTCCTCGAGATATATGCTATTCAGGAGGACGGGCGCATGTTGACGCTTTGTTTGGATAAAGAGAATTTAATTTTGACGAATGGGTCTAGCTAGTGATACATCAAGCGCTCACGCATGAATGCCGCACGGGGCTGCGCCGGGGTGACTAACATGCAACGCTCCGCTTGCTCATCGACCGATTTCATCATCATCATCATCATGAGCGCGCGGCGAGCGAGCTTTCACCCAAGCCAGGGTTACCGCGCGTTCTCTCCCCCGCTCTCCGCCGATCTCAGGGATGTAATAGATTGCGTGGCATCGGCAAAACATACGGAGGAGGTGGAATCGGCTGGGAGAGGGGGTCGGGTGCTAAATTTAATTCATTAGCGATGGGGGTAGGTTTCTACGAAGGGCCGGAGAGGGACAGCAAGGGGCTCGGGGTGAGAGTGTGCAAGCAGACGGGGGTAATCAGTGAAATTACCCCCTGCGCAGCTCCACGCGTAGTCCCACCTATAGACATGCGAGGGGAGAGGGGAGAGGGGGAGATGCGCCCAGCCTCCAAAATGAATTTGATGGGAGGAAAAGAAGATTAATCATTTTTACGCTAATAATCCAGGCGGATTGCCTAGCTTCGATTAATCAGAACGTATTCAGGGGGTTAAATCAAGCATAAACTGGCTAAACTGTTGTTGATAATACACTGGCCAATTCCTTTACCGGCATGCATTGGCTAACCCGCGGCTTGACTTTTTGCTTTAGCTTGAGAGGTATTTTTTTTAATCACGGCAAAACGTGATTGAGCAAGACTGGAATCTTAATAACCCTGAACGTGGATTCTTCGTTTTAGCGTCTTCAAGCGTCCGTTTTCAGTTCTTGATAATTATCTGATATACCGCGAACATTTTAGATATTGTGAGACCATCACTCACCGGCATTCAAAGCGAAATCGTCACAATATAACTAATCAATAATGTTCGTAATTATATAAAGGGTATAGAATTAGTACTACCTTTTTCCGAAAGACAGATTTAATCTGATTTAATTTGTAAATTGTCATGTCTTTTAATTGTTCAAAGACGTTAAGAATACTTCTCTGTAGATTTACCTAGCACAAACGCATTTACACATAAACATATATACAGAGATACACACACATACACACAAGCAAACACCAACATCCACATGCACATGCATTTTCATGCATACAGCATGCATACACACACGCACGCACACGCATACACACACAAACACACACACACACAGATATCTATATATATATATATTGTTGTATATGTATAATTTCACATATTTATAAATATATACGCACACGCACGCATACACACACAAATACACACACACAAGCAAACACCAACATCCACATGTACTTACATTTTCATGCATACAGCACTAGAAGGAAATTAATATTTGACGATTCTTGGTTTTGCAAGTGTTATTTTCTTGGTGTTTTCTGGTACACCTTTAATTCCTACGCGTATTCACTGCATCGGTCTGTATAGCATTTCGTTTAATTATAATGATATTATGCATACTGTATTTGAGCCATATATCAGCGTAAGTACTGGTATTATCTCATACATTTTTAACAGGCAGTGAAATGTTATTGCTGGCATGTTTATTGTTCACATATTGTTTTTTTTATAAAGAAACTGTTTAATATAAGAACAATACTCAACGTAAATGATTTGTTGTTGAATAACGTTAAAAGCCTCAATTATCAGTCGGCATTTAAGGGCTCATCATTTGAATTGATGACGTAGTTTCCTCATAAGACTCTGCCGAACGCGAGCATAATTATTATATGTGATCATTATCTTTCAAATCATTTCTATAAGGCTTTTAGGTATTCTAGATAATGAATTGAAAACTGCGTGTGTAACGCGTTGAATGGAGCTAAGCATACCCTTTCTCTTTTGTTTCACATGTTATAGAACTAGGCGTATAGATCTATTGTCGCGTCGCCTAGCAATGAATGTAAGCACATGAATTAATGCGGAGCTGCGCGAAAATGTTGCGCCGACTAGGCAAGTACTCGACCCCATGAGACAGCCGGCGCCTAGCTAGCGGTGACCGCCAAAGTCCCCCGTGAACCAACACCCAGGAGCCGCTAGAGATTCAGCGGCAAACGGAAAATAGGGGTCTGGGAGGAAAGGCAATATTTACCTCCAACCAACGTTGGGTTGGCTAGTTTTTCTCCTCCAAGCAAGGAGTGGATGAAAGAGAGTTCTCTTCCTGATCCAGAAAGAGTCAACCGGTCATATTAAGAGCGGTATTTACACATCAATACGCCTCATATCATCCGGTGAATGCAGGCACGATTGGGCGAATAAACATGGACCGAGTCGGCGGATTTTAGAATATAGAATTACTCCAGAAACGGTTAAAAGATGTGTGTTTGGCAAGCACTGGGCCGTATGATCTGCAGCAAAGCACTCTGTTCTACAAACACGCGGGAGAACGGGAAAATGTTTGTCGATATTACCTGCTAAGTATGGGCTCGGAGACAATTGTATTCGCGGAAATGTCATCATATAGACATTCCCATTTGTCAAAACACAGACTCTTCCTAACAGCGATGAACCTTACGGTAAGACTGGCATCCGGTCCCATGTTCTATCAGTTAACCACCAATAATTTAATCGATTAGTTTAGCTCCTTCATATCTACAACTTGAAGATATTACATAGTTCCCGAGGTGTAGGCCCATATGAATATGCATTTCTACCGCAAACAACAGTATATTATACTTACTACTATCTTTACCAATACACTCTCACCACGGAGACATTCAAAGAACAATTGCAATTGATGATAGTGCTCGATTGTGTGCTCGAGTATAGCTTAAATGAGTTGTACAGACTGTTGCTGATGAGCCTTCTGGCGAAACAGTCTGTACAACTCACTTAAACTATACTCCAGTCAATTGATTTTCTCTCTCTATATATGATTTTTTTAATATAAAAAGTGTTGATATGTATAGATTTATAAGCTAGATTTTGTTCCAAGTGATGTGATGCATCTAATGTAAATATATATAAACACGGACATACTAATCAAATTTATTTTTTTATAATTTAATGGACACGAACATTAACATGAAAATTTGTTTTATGAAAAAAGAAATATAGTTCAATTCCTCACCTCTTTTTGTGATATTATCACCAATCATCACACTAGCTCATTTAGAAAGCGTTTATCTCACGAGAAACAAGATTGGCATGGATATTTCATGGTATATACACAAAGTTTACGTTTCTAACAATACTTAATAAAAAAATAATACCATTATTTACACTCGAACCAAGTCCCTTTTCTCGCTTGTAATAACATTTGACATACTTTCGTGTGCCATTTACTAGCTTTATTAGATGAACTAGAGTTAACCGTATCAAATCTGCGATATTGGCTAACTCGATGAATGCAGCAATGATATCAGAGGCAGATTTCTAATTATTTCAGCGTTTTGTTGGTTTAATGAGTCAGGCTTTCGTCTCTCTGATTTCGCTTTCTCGACTCCGAGTCTACCACCATGCACAGTTAGTTTTAGTCTCCCCGTCTGTGTTAGTCTGCCCCCCCCCATCCCTCCCCCTCCCTCCCTCCCCCCCCTCTCTCTCTCTCTCCATATATAATGTTTATCTCTCTCCTCCTCACAACTCTCCTTATTTCTTTATGTAACTATCTCTTCCTCCCTTACCCTCTAACACACATGCGCATAATCTCTCCTTCATTCACTCCCGAACACAGGCATGCTCACAGCCTGTCTCTGCATCTTTCTCTTTCTCTCTCTCCCTCTCACGACACACATTATATGCACAAACACTCTATATATGTATTTACTATCTCCCTCTCCCTCTCTCATCTCTCTCTCTCACCCTCTGTTTTCTCTCCCCCTCTCCATTTCACTCTCTCCTCTCGTTATTTCTTTCTCTCTCTCTGTCTCTCTCTGTTTCTCTCTGTCTCTCTGTCTCTTTCTCTCCCCTCTCACCTTCTCTCTCTTCCTCTTTTTTTTTTTTAAATCTCCCTTCCCCCTTCTCTCTCCCACCCATCTCCTTCTCCCAATCATACATGGTACACAGCACTTGACCAAAATAGAGACGCTATTTACATAAGAAATATAAATCAATTTCGTAAATGACTTCTTGTCATCAACCGTGTGTGCTATCTCCCGATCATAGACGAACTTTTTGATTTGTTAACCCCTAACCTCCAATGCGACTCGCTTTCATTTTCCCCATTATGGCGCATCATTCGATGATGGCTTCATAATGTAAATTGCAACATTAAGTACTCGGCATGCAGTCTATCTTCATGTTACAGTAATTCATCCTAACTGCTCGACATGATATATCATATCTTATATGCCACTTAGCTGAGCACCAATGTTTTTTTTTTCTCTCAACGCGTGCCAAAATTTTGCTCTGCAATTATAGATATGAAAGTAGTTCAATATGATTTATTCTATCACACACAGTGCGTGCTATCATTTAAGAATGTAATCAAACATTGCAAACAATTTGAACCAATTCCATCAAGTACATGATATTTTGGTCGGTATGTTCCAAGCCATGATTTGTGCATGGAGTGCAATCTCCATGATTTAGCACAACGGTTTACTTTATCACATTTCTAAGACGCGGTCTTCTTGTTACGGTTTATTTTTGATATCCTGATTTCTTAAGTGACAGTTTCTCCACAATCAGAGGAAAGAGATTTTAAAAGCAGCACGACGTGCCTAGAATTACATTAAGGATGTTTTATGTTTCATACGTGTTACATACAGAATTAATGTGGGTCACGTTAAACCGAATATTTCATCATGCATTGAAAGTACAATTTTTTTTTATCAATGAACTCACAACGCAGCAAGTGGCGAATTAGCCGCCGCCTCCCCCCACCCCCCAAAAAATATCTTTACAATTCTAATGATTGATAAATGTTAACTCAAAAGATTATAATATCATCAGAATAGAAGCAGATGTATCCTTCACATATTTCATTTCTTACTTTTTATGGAGATATTATTATGTTCATGAAATTCAAGACGAAGTTTGACACAACTGCGGTATAGTGGTACAAGTTCTTGCTTTTAAATCAAGAAGTCCAGGGTTCCAGTTCCAGCTTGATGCAAGCACACTAGGACATAGTTCTCTACAATTCGTTCTTCAGTAGGCATATTACCTCAAAAACTGCTCTATACGAGGTAGAAGCAATAATCATTTTACTCATCTTTCTACACATTTTCAACCGAAATGTGCACTGTTATGATAATCATTATTTTTATCATCATGATCACCATAATCATTAACTTTCTTCTTATTATCAAAATAACTTATCATTATTACTTGATGAACGAGTATTATAAAAAAATAGAAGTAGCAGCAGTAGTAGTAGTAGTAGTAGTAGTAGTAGTAGTAGAAGTAGTAGTAGTAGTAGTAGTAGTAGTAGTAGTAGTAGTAGTAGTAGAAGAAGTATTAGTAGCAGTAGAAGTAGTAGGAGAGGTAATAGTAGTAGGTATAATACATAGTCATTTTTTTGTAATATTTAATGAAAAATATGTTATTTTTCCTGGATATTGGAAAACAACAACCAACACTTCCCCCGGAATGATTAGAATGATGTTAAAAAGTATTCCTAGAAAAACCTCGAGTATATTCCATCTGTTTTCGATGTGCCTGGAAAACAAGTTAACTTTCAGCGTCTGTATACATCATAAGTTCACCATATGAGTCTTTTGCATTTCTTTTTGCTTGTTGATTTATATGTATTCGCAGAAGATAATGAATATAGTTACTGGCTATGACAGCCTTGGTTGGTAGACGTTATTTCCAGCTGAGCGACCAGGCCTAGCTCTCTGTCTTGAGTATGTTTACCAAGACATTTTTTATGAGGTGCGCGAACTGACACCAAGGTGCTACACATGCCCTAATTTCTCCCTTAGTCATGTTAGCATCTCCACGAATTTGTTCTCGCGACGGAGCGTAGATTAGTTGGCCTGTACTGCCGGCGCGTCGGGAGAGTGCATGTCGAGAAAGTGAACTCGGCTCCAAATGTAATTATCCCGTGAGGAAATCATTTGCTACTATGATACAGCGCGAACTGAATTTGAAGAAAACCGGCCTTGGAAGGCAAAGATAAATCTAATAAGCGACTGTCTTATTCCAACCTTTCTTGTATAAAGTATTCAGTAGGGAGACCCACAAACCTTCTATAGCATTTCAAACCCAACAGTGCGGCTTTTGTGAAAACTTCTCTTTCTCTGTCTTTCAGAATTTGATGTATGTTTTTTTTTATGCAGGCTTATATTATGAGAAAGGTCGAAGGGACTTATTTTGAAGGAAGTGAAGTGTTAGGTGCAGTCACGCGTAATGTTACTTTATAATTATTTAGCTTTTACAGTTACGGAGGAAAGAGATGGAGAACAGGTTGAAATGAACTATGATTACCTCCCAACATACATAGGGTGGCAGTAAACAAATTGACATACGTAGGCACGAAGGGAGGAAATTTAGAGAAGATGAGATGGAAAGAGAGGGCAGGGAGGAGAGAGTCAGAGAGAGGAGAGGGGGAGAAAGAACAAGACAGAAGGAGAGAGAGAGAGAGAGAAGTATAAGATGATACGGAGGCAGGGAGAGACACCAAGAGAGAGAGATTTAAATTATGAAAAGAGCACAGTAGCAACACCGCGTTGATTCTTCCACTCTGAGCAACACTTTGTTCACTTTTCAAAGGAGACCTTGAATCCGCGCCTCCATCCTTGCCCGCCCCAACTCCCCCATGATTCCAAGGAGTGAAAGTGAGTCTTAAAAACAGGCAATGCCACTCCAAAACAAACTAAGAGCTAAGTACAGAGATGAATCGGAGGGCCTGCGATCCGCCAAGCCGCGTTGAGTCGATCTTTGATTTGTTAACGCGTCGGCGCGAAGCATTTGTCAAATTATCCTAATGAATTAAGGGAGCGGGTGTACCGTTATTTAACATACTGGTTGTTAAGTTGAAAAACCTCGGCTCGCTATTGGTTTGGGCTTAGTTCTTAATCAAGGGAATTTGTCGGGCTCCCGTAAGGGCCTTCCCTAGACACACCCCTCGCTTTCAAGTCCAAATAGAAGGCGGATGCGTGGTAGTCCCCGAGACATCCCCGTCGCGTGCCGAGGTTTCCTCGCCATGTGCAGGGCTAGGGACAAAGCCAAAAAACACACCGCTCCCGCCAGGCCAATCTCCTAATTACGATTGGAAAACTTGGCGGGAGAGGGAGAAGGGGCAGAGGAAAGAAAGTGTAGAAATGTGGCGAAGTGACAGGAGGGGTATTGTCTGCCGAACATGCAGTAGAGAGGGGACGAGAGAGAGAGAGAGAGAGAGAGAGAGAGAGAGAGGGAGGTGGAGGAGGAATATAAACAGAGAGTACGTGTATGCATGTGTGTGTGCGTGTGTGTTGTGTGTGTGTGTTTGCAGTGTTTGTGCGATAATAAGAGAAAGATGATAGATATATTGAGAAAAGAGAGACAGAGAGTGGGAAGATACATTATGTGTGTGTGTGTTTGTGCGTGTATGTATGTGTGTGTGAGAGAGAGAGAGAGAGAGAGAGAGAGAGAAAGAGAGAGGGAGGGGGGAGAGGGGAGAGGGTGAGGGAGCAAATGTGACAGAGAGAGGTGTTTATATAGAGGAGATGGAGAGAGAGGCAGAGAGACAGACGAACAGAAGGAGGGAGAAGGGGAAAGAGAGAGAGAGAGAGAGCGAGAGAGGAAAGAGTTCCACTGTGTATACGCGTATAAAGGCCAAGGTGGTAAACTAAGTGGTACAAGCAGGTATGGGCTACTGGCGGTCCGGGTTGGGAAGCGGTGATCGGGAGAGGAGCACGGCAGAGGTGCCCGAGGGAAGCAGGCCCAACAATCAGTTTACACATGTCGCGAGAATGGGATGAAAGGTACAGCGCTGCACCCTACCACGTCACAATAGCCAAGGCTTGCTGTCCGCCACGGGGCATGCTGTACACAAACACACACACACACACACATACACAGATTAACATATATACACACACGCACAACGGCGCACACTCGCGCAAGCAATAGAAAAGGAGTCCAGCAGTGTGGTCACGTGACTGGTTCGGTTTGGTAGAACGCGGCGCCACGCGGCGCCACGAAGCGCCGTGCAATACACACACGACTCGGTCAAGATAGCATGCACGCTAGCGCACGTACGTACGTACGCACATGCGCGCGCACCGTGTGCCTGCATGGCATGCCAACATGTCTCACTTGGATGGTTGATACTCCAGCGTACGCGCACAGAAATCGCTTCTCAAACTCCTCGCTTCAAACTGTGTACCAGCTCTTTCCTTCTCTCCTGATATTTCCCCCCTAAGTGCATTAAATTGTGATTACTTACTAGAAGCTCGTGGCGGCCCCAGCTTGCCTGCTAGTCTCAATTCAAGTTAGTCCAGGCTTCTGTTCATCACAATTTGTCCGAAAGCTTGACTGTAAGAACTCTGACTACTTGGGATATTCTTCGTTTGAACATTTCAGCCCAAAGACCTCTGAATGCCTTCAATCTGGAGGGATTCGTGCTGCACGCTTTCGTCATCTTAACTTATTTCCTCCACAAGCAGAACGATTGAATGGAAGAAAGGGCAGGAGGAAAAACTGATCAGAAGTAAATCGTCTGTACGGCTGTGCGAGCTGCATTAACTGGCCAATCAAGAGCCGTGTCGGTCGTTACGTCACATCCAAGCTGAGTTAAACAGCATCTTCATCTCCCAATTAAATTGACTCCTCTTATCTCGTCTTATCACATCACATCGCTCGTCTCTCTTCCCGTCTGCCAAAATTAACTCCGGCTTAACTTCATCAGGAGGACAAGTTAACGAGCAGCACGGAAGACGATCAAATAATTTCTTAATTGCGTACTTTCTGCGAAGACATTTTTCATCGGCATCTACGGGTTTTTATTTAACCCACAGCGAGGTAATTTCGGCAAGATTGATCGTCAAGTGGTGTTCGGTAGGTCGGCCGGTAGCATGATGGATTATTCGTCGTACCTAGGCCAGAACGCCTACGACTCGTGTCTGGGCGGGGTGGAGGGGGCCGGGCTGGGTATCCCGTCCTCGTACGGTGAGTTCCCTGGCTCGGTCAGCTCCCAGCCCAACCAGGCCTATCCCTACAGCAGCCTCCGTCCCTCGGTCAGCTACGGCACCGGAGCCGGGAGCATGGCGGGCACCTGCAATCTCGCGTCCATGATGGAGCACCAGCAGATGTCTCAATGTTCGCCCTACTCCAGCGGTAAGCCATCCCTACCATTTCAACAACAGTCCATATTTGAAGAGACAATATTCCAAATTTAATCCACCGGGCAGACCATGTCCCCCTAGTTCCATCGCTAGGTGTGCTCATCAAATTGTTGGGAAAGCATTTTATATCTAAAACTCTCCCCCAGATTGATAGAATTAGGCGCAGCGAGACGATCTGTTTAGCTGTGCCGTGCGCTCCCTCTTCGTCTCTCTGCGGCTCTCAGGCGGCCTAACTAAGTTGCTCAAGTCCAAATACAGTTTGCAGCTCGCTAAATTACATAACGACATTTACACCAAAGATAATTCGATCAATTTCGCCTAGTTTTGTTTTTTGATCGCTTTAGTGTCGTTGATGATCGTTCATTATGTGATTTGTCTTGGTCTGATTTGATTTCGCTGATAAATTATTGGTAATTTCGTTAACAAGCAGCGCGCGCGGCCAACAATGACATTAGGCCCGTTTACCAATTCGGCCGCTCTCTTAATTCGAACAATTTCTACCTCAACATCGACCAAAGCAATTCCCCGATCTTTATTTGTTTATTTTTCGCTCATCTTACCTTCAAACGTTGCAGAACGCACATTTTTCCTTGATTTTAAATCTGAATTGACAGATACAGTCCAACTGTTTTAGTTGTGATGGTAACGAGGTAATATTTTACCCCTTCTGAGTATTGTA
>OZ022582.1:27002435-27157435 GCA_963669155.1 Arbacia lixula | reverse complement strand
AGATGCCTGCAGCGAATATTCACATTAAGAACACTAGTCTTGTTCCTTCAAACTAGTTGATCCGATTTGGGACACTTCTCTTAACTCATTCATGAGCGAACATCGTGGCGCCACGAGCTATACTCAGACAAGAAATAATGTGCGAAGCCAAATTATTCCGCGCAATGGGTCAAACATTAACCTTGCCAATGACAGGTAGATAGTAGAATATATGAAAAACATTTGATAAAGAAATTATCTAAAACGTAATTACCCCACCCCAACAATGATAAAACAAAAACATTGTATAAACGTAAAAAATTGCGCCTAACTACATAATCTGTCAAATAATTCCTTGACAAAGTCAGTGACTGAACTATTGTAAAATATATCATGATACTTTAATTCCAGTCCCCATGCCATCACTATTCATGGCTTATTAATACAATTGAGAACTCAATAAATACATAAACTGAACGGCATAAACACGCAAATGACATAAGATTAGAAAAGTGAGTCGTGATATTGACTTACCTATTGAACTTGCTTCGAGATCATTGTTACACTAATCATCGTCAAAATACAAATATATTTCAAGCGCATTTCAAAGTAGACACAGCAATTTATTCATAGTGAGCCAAAACTGAGTGTGAAAACCAGCATTATGTGATTCATATCTCACATGAACTGTGTCATTACCGTCTCTGTGACAGTAAATCATTAATGTGAGATAGTTTAATAGCACCCAATCAATTATTGACAGCCGAATCATGAGCATGGCAAACTTTGGCAGTGTACACGCTGGATGTATGGGGATGTTAGGACAGGCGTGACAATCATACTGGGCAGAAACTAGACGCGTACTCGCTTTTCGTTTTTCAATGCTTTATCTTGTTTTACTTATTTAATTCATGAATTCATTATGAAATGTGATTATTACATTGGATTATCAAGAATGATGTTCTGTTGATTATTAAGAAATATCGCGCTGAATTACTTGAATGCAGAATCAGTTTGAATGTATTTTCTTACAAATAAAACTTTCGTTTGATTCACGAATAAGACGGATGAGACAGATACTAAAATTGATGGAGCATTCTTTATCTATTCCCTTATCAAATTAAACCCTATCACTGATCGCTAAATTTAAAGCATAATATCGCATGCACTTAAACAAAGCAAAAGGGCCTACTTATATAAATAATATAACTGATATAAATAATTCAACTCGAAAAGCACCGGGGTCGTTTTGTTATAAGACATTACTAAAGCACTTTGATTTATGTGGGAAAAACGAAGTGCAAATCACTATAATTCGGTCCATTCCGTATACATAATGAGCCATATTTTAGATTGTGGCGTAAATGTTTATTATGAATGTAATTGTCGTGCTAGTAACTATGGTTATGGTTGGTTGTTTGAATTATGCTTTAATTCTTCGTTCTCTAAATGTTCGTGTTTTTTATGTTTGATTTAAATTTCATTAATTTGACATACATATCGTAAGTCCCGTTTGGACAATCGCTTGTTATGTCATACCCCTCGGCAAACTTAGAAACGGTCTTTACCAAGAACAAGATTAAACACTAGAAATGGAGATAGCATGAATGAATTGAATGAGCCCAATCTGTTCACTTTGCTTCAGATTTCGAGCAGTCAAAACAGACAAGAATCAATATTGGTTGTCTGCGCCGAATGCTATCATCATAGCCTTCGTAATGACATCTCTTCTACCTATTACAAATACCCCCTCTTTTGTCTCGGGGCTGATTGTTATGAGGCCACCGCGGGTCAATTATGGAAATGAATTGCCCATTGTCTAATCCGCCCTCTCTTTGAATGGATCGGGGGAGGTGGCAAGAAACTGCCCCATTTGTAATCCGCTTAAAGCTTGTGCTCCGATCCGCGCACCAGCAAGAATTGATTTTGCGTTCTGTGCGAGCCGTCTGTCGTCTGCCGCGGATAGCAGGTCTTTAATCCCCTCCCGTGCACGGGGCGTGAGGCGCACGCAGGCCCGACGCATTCCCGCTAGAACGCAGCTATTTCGCCGGGGCTTGCGCGTGTATCGGCGCGGCCTAATACAGGCGCGCGCCATATGGAAGTAGGTCTAAGATTTGATTGTTTATTCCTTTTCTTAATCTCACAAGGGTGGGTGATTGGGGGGGGGGGGGGGGGGGTGTATAGATTATCAGTTTGGTAAATGCCATGATTTCTACGATCAAATTCAATTGCAAACGAGAACGGGAGTGAATTATAGCGTTATCATCCTCATCCTCATCTTTATTTTTTTTTTTTGGTTATATAAGACGGGTTCATTGTAATAGTACTGGTATTACAAATTATTTCTTAAACCTTACTACGTGCCCATCTGAAAGCGCATTTTGATTGTCCGTTTATTGTCATCATAATGCATTGTAGTATATACAGTTGTCTTTAAACAAAAACTATGATAGCCTAACTCCAATTTCCATCGAGTATTATTCTCATCCCACACTTCGACAGATTTATCTTTCATTTAGAACGTAATCATTGCGTCTCACATTCATAAGGCAGACAACGAATATTTCCATGAAACAGGTATGGAATCAAATGGGAAAGTGAAACTGATTTCCGAAGATGGGGTATTATATTATGATAAAATAACGTAAGATGTGCTTCAGTTCCATGGATGACGGTCTATCAAAATGTTTCATTCGAAAACATTATCCTCGAGGAGAGAATGTTGGATAGCTAAGATCAGAGCCCTGTCTAATAAACACTTGCGATTGATCGTAACTTGACTTGCAATTGTTTTTTATCACAACTCTGTACATTATAAATGGTATTGGATTTGCGACCGATCAGATCAATCGCAAGTTTTTACAAGACGGCACCCGGGCCTGACAGCTTTGGTTCAAACGATTTTGAATTTTATTTTTTTGAAGTGATGATCAATAATTTCCTTGCACTTTCCATTCAGTTCTGTATCACGATTATTATCAATGTTATGTAATTTGTATCTGTTTAACTCGATTCCATCTTCTGTCGTTATAAAGAGGACCACTTTCCAATAATCTCATTTAAATTTTAATGTAGGTATTTTTAGGGCTTACAAAACAATAATAATCATGCATATCGAAGACTCTGATTTGATATCGATGTTTCTTGATCAGAAATAACCATGCGCAATACAAAACATTTGGTTGAGGACATTCAAGTCACTATAATTAATTGAAGTAAATCGTTGTTAATAGATTCGAGATCATATAGAGTAACTTATGCTCCTCAAGATGTCTGACAGGTTTCCTTCACCCCAATCTTGACTTTTCAGTCCGATGCAGAAAAACGAAGCGTAGAATCATTCTAATTAATCAAGTCTTGGAGACTGGATGTGAAGAAGGAGAGAGAGAGGGGGAGAGAGAGGGAGGTAGTAGAGCGGGAATTGTTTGAAGGGTTTGGCTCGCTCTGTCCAAATTAGTAGATGTTTAAATGTTGACATTCGGAGATGTATACTTGGCCCATCACCATCATGACCATCATTGTTTGCTCGTCTTCTGGAGAGAGATGGAGGGCGAGGAGAGCAGATGAAGGAAGGAGAGGGTATCAGTGATGGAGGTTATGTGATGAGGAGCGAGTGAGATGGAGCGGTCGATAGGGACATATGGCCGGCCAACCCCTGGCGCGGCAGACGGCGAAGCGCCGCTACGACTCGCTACAACCCTGCATGCGCGCGCGCGCGGGAGACGTGAAAAGGTGGAGGGGGAGTGAGAACGAGAGGAAGAAAAAAAAAGGGGTACTCGGAGGGAGGAAGAGAAAAATCAATGAGTCAATGAATTAATGAGAGGCCTTTTCCTGCCCAACGCTGATATAGACTACTCACTGGCTGGAAAATCGCATACTCGGCTGCAATCGCCGCAGTAATACGCTTGTTGGCGCATGGAGCATTTTTGCTAATGAAAAATTCAGGGCCACCAGTAAAAAAAAAAAAGGGGGGGGGGGAAGAAATATGTATACATATTTCTCTTCCTTTATTCGAGTGCTACTTGTGATGTGAAGGGTACCTGGTAGACTTTGTGGGTGGGGAGAGATGGGTGGGGATGGGAGAGGGGATGCAATACTTAGTGGAGAGGTGATTGGGCAGCACAGGGTTCGTGTTTAGAGATTGTGGAGATTGAAATGGAGGAGAGACGAATTGGGCATCCATGATTATAGGCATTGGTAAACTATTTGCAGAGAGAGAGAGAGAGAGAGAGAGAGAGATAAGAGGGGATAGGGATGGGGTGAATAGAGACACAATGATGTAAAGCGACATAATATTTCAGATAAACAAAATACAGATAGAGAGATACACTAGACAAAGAGAGGGAGAGATTAATAAAATGACGTCAAAAAGAGAGATAATACATAACAAAGAGAGAACAAATATAAAGAAAGAGCAAAGAAAGGGAGCGAGAGAGAGAGAGAATGAAAGGTAGAGAACAGATACACACACACACACACACACACACACACTCACATAAAGCAAGAGATAACATCATTTTGAGGAAGAGAGAGAGAAAAAATACATTCATACATAATTACATAGAGATAGAGAGAGCGGAAGAGAGGGGTTGGAAGGGGTGAGAAGGGGAGAGAGAGAGAGAGAGAGAGAGAGAGAGAGAGAGAGAAAGAGAGAGAGACAGAGAGAGAGACAGAGAGAGAGAGAGAGAGAGAGAGAAAGAGAGAGAGACAGAGAGAGAGACAGAGAGAGAGAGAGAGAGACAGAGAGAGAGACAGAGAGAGAGAGAGAGAGACAGAGAGAGAGAGAGAGAGAGAAGGGGGAGGGGGGGAGATACGGAGAGCGCCTCAATAATGATCGCGATTACAGTGATGAATTAATCTAGCTGTCTGCACACGTTGAGATTGATTAATTAGGACGGGGTATTGGAGCGATGGTTTTCCATTCTGACGCAGTCAGCCGAGTCATTGGGACGTTTTTAAGTGAGTTATCACAATAACGTACGCCACAACAAACCAGTAATATACCGTCTTCCCCTAATGGGGACTTTCCCTATCTGTGTTTCGATTGCTGTAATTGAATACCTTTAATACAATATTTTTCCAGAGAGAAGGTGTACTTTCCATTAAATTTAATTGATGTTTTTCTGCGTAAGACAATTATTTTGTGATATGTTTTTAGTCCATATGATCATTTACAACTCCCTGATATGATTAAAGGGGAAAAATGTGCATTATTTTCATTTGTAGCACTTTTTTGACAATGTAAATGCTTTCATCATATTGAATCAAAAGATTCACATTTTTGTTTTCTCGGGACTAGCAAAATTTCTTCGATTGTTTTCGTATAGGGATGTGCGGGTGGGGGCCTCAAACACATAGTTTTTATACAAATTTAGAATTGGTGGATTAGGTAATGATACCCATCTACACTTACGGGAGTGATTGAAAGTTACGCCGTCAACAATCAATAATGATATCACCAGGATAACAGTGTTTCATGTCAGCCGAATAACAACATTGTTTCAGTGGTACAGTTGTGTTTGAGTTGGCCTCATTATTTTTCGCAAACCGTAAGAGAGAGAGAGAGAGAGAGAGAGGGAGAGAGAGAGAGAGAGAGAGAGAGAGAGAGAGAGGGAGAGAGAGAAGGAGAAAGAGAGAGAGAGAGGGAGAGAGAGAGAGAGAGAGAGAGAGAGGGAGAGAGAGAGAGAGAGAGAGAGAGAGAGAGAGAGGGAGAGAGAGAAGGAGAAAGAGAGAGAGAGAGGGAGAGAGAGAGAGAGAGAGAGAGAGAGAGAGAGAGAGAGGGAGAGAGAGAAGGAGAAAGAGAGATAGAGCTAAGAAGTTGAGATAGAGAGGGTGGGGGTGATGATGATGATGATGACGGCGATGATGATGATGATGATGATGCTGATGCTGCTGCTGCTGCTAATGATATTTTTAAAACGTGGAATTGAAGGATTCAATCTTTTAATGAACAGAGCACCAAACCACAACCATTGCTCACCATTGCACGACACATGTACACTGGAATTATCATTTTAACGTGCTGCTGCGTTATTTTGGTTTAGTGCGTAATTTTCTTTTATATCTTTGAGTCTCTGTTAGATGGTATGAATACTGTTTAAGCATTGTAACTATTTTGCAACTTGCTTTAATATCAAAACACGCTATCATGAATATAGCGTTTAAGAAAACAACAAGAAACCGCGACATTTCCACAAGACGCCCAGACTAGCAGGGGCGAGCCGGAGGGGGGTAATAACACACCCCTACCTTAAAGTGATGATGGTCTTGAGACAGTTACTGAGCAAAAATCATTGACGGAAGGGGGTCTCGGAGGGTTGAAAAGAGAAACCTTTTGAGAAGCGAATTAAAGATTGCTAAGAACACCTCTGTGGAATCCGATCCTTATTTCCCCTTCTGTTATTTTTTTTTCGAAACGACGACTGTAGAGGAGGAAAATAAATGATCTACACCCCTCCCAAATAAAAGAGAACAACTTCTAGGACAATGTGAAAGACAACGGCGGAGAGAAGCCAAGGTCGTCTCGATTTCAAAGGCCCCTTAGGACCTCTAGAAGTTGTATGGCGTCTAAATCAATTGATATACTCTTCCAAATGAGGCGAATTTCAAAGTATACAAAGCACACGAACTAATGCTTTTTCTATGCCGTCGTATCCCAAAAGCCCCTCTAGTAGACGGGTACTGCAGTATTCGTAAAATATTCGTTTGCTGTCTGAGGGCATCGTTTTGTTTATCTTCATGATTGGCAATATCGGAAGACAGAGGCGCGAAAAAAAAAAGACCTACCCTGCGCGTCTTTCTCAGATCCAAGCTTAGATGGGTGTCGGATGTCGTCTGGTAGTCAATAGCGGTTACTGGTAACCCGGAGCCGAGGAACGGGAGACAAGAAAACAAATTAGCGGGAAGATGATGCCAAGAAAAACACCCAGATCTCGTATTTGTCAAGTTCACCGGCACCTGAAAACACTGTGTTAACCAACCAAGTAGGGACAGCGCGAATATTACCGCATATTACGTCACTAGCATTCTATGATTATGAAGTGTGATTAATCTTGCATCGGACGATTTCGACCGATCACGTAAATTAATATTTTTTTTATAGCATTGGAACTTACTTATTTTCAATGGTTACCTTTTCATCTTTTAAACTTGTATATTTGTAGAATTGTGTGGTTCATTTTAATTTACTTCTTCTCGTCTTCATTTCTTCGCTTTACTCTCCTTCTTCTCCTTCTCTTCTTTTCCTCCTTCTTCTTCCTCTTCCTCTTCTTCTCGTTATACTTCTACTTCTTCTTTTTCTTTGTGTCTTCTTTTTCTAACGCTTCTGCTATCTTTATTCTCTTGGTCCTCTCTTCCTTATTAATTTCCGTCCCCTTTACTTGAATTAACATCTGAAATCCTTCTCCATCTTGTTATATTCCTCTAACATGGTTACCTATGTCGCATATATGCCCCCTTCTCCTAAGGAAAAGGAAATATAACTGCCCGTACAACCGTGACATACGTGGACATGAATACCACATTTCCTTCCGCTTGTCAGGAAGGAAGGAAACTCACATTTCCACCCCTCAGGGCATACTCTCATCCCGGATGTGATAAGAGTAATGCATTCTGGGGCGAAACTAAGAGTGAGAAGGAAAACGGTCTCCCTCACTTTGAGTAACGTAGAAGAAGGTCTGGTTGAAAAGTATTATTTGTGTGTGTCAATAGCATGGGCGTCTTCTTTTTCCTTTTCTCCTTACCGCGAGACCATGGAGGGGATTTACCCTCGCTAAGCCTCTTGCGTTCTGGTGATCCCCTACATTTTCATTATTCTTTGTACAGTAGAATTATTTCCCTTTTTATGTCAACCAATTTTGTCTTGTTGTTGTAGTTTCAATTTTCATCCAATTTTATTCATTGTACGTTTAGTTTTTCAATGCTGAATGGAATCAAATGGAATAAAAATGAAATGAACGAAATTTATACGGCGACGTCAAATTTCACGTAAACAGTTTATATACATGGTGTATGAGTGAATTTACCGTGTTTGCTAACAGATTGAGGCCGGTTTGTGCTGGAAACGGGCAAAACAGTGCGATATGCCATTTTTGGTCTTAAGCGGAAGAGATACACACATCTCCGCTTCGGGCTAGATTGCTCATCATATCAACGACAAGGGATTCGATGATGATGTCGTTTCGAGACGAGTGGTTGATTACAAGCCGCAATGGATACACGATAGGGGCTTGGATAAGTGATTTTCCTCCTCCTCTGTCTCTGTCTCTGTCTCTCTCTTTCTTCCTCTCTCTCTCTGTCCCTCTCTTTCTCTTTCTTCCTCTCTCTCTCTCTCTCTCTCTCTCTCTCTCTCTCTCTCTGTTTCTCTCTATCCCCCCTATCTCTCTCTCTCTGTCTGCCTTTCGGATTTTTTTTTCTGTCTCCTTTTGTCTCCTTCCTACTCTTTCTCCCTTTCTCCATCTCTGTCTCTGTCTCTGTCTGTCTGTCTGTCTCTTTCTCTCTCTCTCGCTCTTTTGCTCTCATTTTCTCATTGTCTCTCTCCCCCACCCTGTCTTTATCTATCTTCCCCTTTCTCTTTGCTCTCCCTCTCTCCTTCCCCTACCCCCTCCCCCCTCTCTCGTTTTGTCTGCCTTTCATTCGTTTTTTCTCTCTTTGTCTCCTTCTTCCTTCCTATTCTCCCTATCCCTCTCTCTGTATCTCTCTTTTACTCCCATTTTCTTTCTCTCCCACCCTATCTCTATCTCGCTTCTCCTTTCTCTTTGCTCTCCCTTTCTCCTCCCCCTCCCTCTCTCTCTCTCTTCTCTTTCTTTCTCTTTTATTCTACCCCTTGTCCCATCTCTCTCCCTCACACACACGCTCCCCCCTCCCTCTCTCCCCCCTCTCTCTCTATCTCTCTCTCTCTCTCCTCTCTCTCTCTCTCTCTCTCTCTCTCCTCTCTCTCTCTCTCTCTCTCTCTCCCTCTCCCTCTCTCTCTCTCTCTCTCTCTCTCTCTCTTCCTCTCTCTCTCCCCCCCCCTCTCTCTCTCTCTCTCTCTCTCTCTCTCTCTCTCTCCCTCCCTCCCTCTCTCTATTATCAGCCGATTACCAATATGTGTTGGCAATCATCGCGTCTGTCCCGCATTTGCACACTAAAACACGGAGATATTGTTTCTAACTTTCTTGCTTCTATTTTAGGAATTGTAATCCTTAAAATGAATAATACTCCATTATTTGATTGAGTGTATTGCGGTTAACAATACTCAATTACTTGTCTTTTCTGTATCGTTTTCCAAACACCAAACCGCATACTCACCATGAAATTCAATAAAGTCTCAATAAAAACAGCGAGGTTTCTCGTTATTTCGTTGTCGACAATTATTTACAAAGCATGGCTTCTCGTATTAATTAATTAATTGATCAATTAATTTGATAGCTTATCCATTCATTCGTATCCATTCAAATATACTTTTTTTTTTTATCTGTATTTGATACCCTCTCCCATCATCTGCTGATATGGGTAAGAAGGATGACAGGTATGACCGTGCGTCTAAGATTAACCTTTTAACCACTTACAGTATGCTCTAATCTTAGACTCTAGGGATAAAGGGTACACCCTCATGTGACAACAGGAACATCAAAATGAGTTGTTTTCCATTTCGTAAAAAAAAATCCAAATTTCCTACCTGCTCACTCCACATAGATGGAATACTTTATATTGTTTATAGAAAAGTCAACTTTGCCTTTTTGGAACTATTCTATTTATTTTTTGGCGACTGAGAGGTGCCAAATATGAAATTAGAGTGCCTAGTATTGACATATACAATGGCCTGCCATGACGTCACATATATCGCAAAAATGATAGTCACTTTCATCATACCGGCTTTAAACTTCTTTCTGACCTACCCTCATTCTCACAGACAATACGTCACTGACAGGGCTGGGATGTGGTATGAAATTACCTGCGTAAGAAAGTGGTTCGCTTTATTTACAAATCTATTTTAATTTCTGGCTTACAAAAAAAAAAAGAACTGACAAATTTGAAAAGAAGATGACCTCAAAAATAATTGTATTACTTGATTCTTACAAAGAAGGAGACGAACGACTTCAAATAATTAAAGCGTATCAATAGTCAACTTTGACTGATTGATATTAAGATACTAAACAACAGTAACATCATTAAATGTTCTTTGAATGTTTCCATGGTGAGAGTGTACTAATAAATACTATTTAGAAAATAGCAAGACTTTTGGTAACACAATGTGGTTGTATTCTTTCGGATAATTGGTGAAGAAAGGAAAGGAAAGTGAAAAGTGAAAAAAGGAGAGGTGAATTTTTATATTTTATAACACTTACACAAGACTATTTTTAGCTTTAGTTTTCGGTGTTTTAAACCGAAAATAATGGGAAGGAATGGAGGTAGAAGAAGAGGGTGGGTGTTGATGAAAGTTGTGAACTAGTCACAAAGTAGTTATAAAGAGAAAAGAAAGAAAAGAAAATGAGAAAAGTGTAGAAAAGTTATAGTCAGTTCTGCAACTAACTATAGGTTTCTCTCAAAATCTGAAAGAGGGAGTATCAGTCTCGACGTTTCGGGCAGTGTGCTCTGTCCGTCATCCGGAGAATAACTAGTAACATCATTATTCTCTGTTTATCCATCCTAGCAACACGACATGAAGATATCATTGATTTATAGGACAGTAAAGGAACCATCGGTAATAAGAGGGTTCAACAAAATATTGGTACACACACCTTTGTGTTCTCACTCCTTTTAATGAAAGACCATACTTTCCGCTTCTACGCCCTTTGATTTTGGTTACTTATTTTCTCATCTAAATTATCGAATGATTTATTGCCATACAGAATCACGGAGAGTCATTCTACATAATTTTCTAAATGAAGGGAACCGAAACAGCGTAAACAGAATCAATCCGCATGTAGATACAAAGCATTCGCAAAGAAATTATATAATTACATTAATGAGAAACAGCTAGCTCTCCTTGGCTCATATAAATAGTCCAGAAAACAAAAGTTTCAACAACAAAAATCCAGCAACAAAACAGCATAAGCATCAAGGGGCGTATTCAAACGATTATGCAAATTTATTTCAATTTACCTTCGATAAAAATTAAATTTTGCTCTGCCTCAGATGTCATATGGGAGACCTTTATGAATACTTATTAAAAATTAGCTATTTTCATAAAGGCTTGCATATTTTACAATTATATATCAACTGAAACGTTATTTTGACAGGAACTATTCTCTACGTCAAACAACTGAAATTAATCTTCCACTTTTATTCTGGGAACAAATCATAGAGTATATCAAGATTCGGATGAGGGAAGATACAAAAACAAAATTTAACTTTCTCTCTGTTGGAGCGAAATATATATGTGTCCTTTGTTAGGAACATTTCAGCTTCTGTCGGGGTCTATTGATTTAACATCTGTCCTTAGACCATCGCATATAGTAATACATAATCCGTGTAATTGCAGGTTTAAAGTTGAATGCGAATGCTGCATCATTCGATCGATAGCGGTGCTTATTGTGTAACGATGCTTGATTACATAACGAGGATTGTATCGGTTGTTCAATACTCAAGAGGGTTACATATCGATAGATCGTCAGAACATGGACAAAAAGCTAAATGGCGTTTAGCGATACAAACATCATTATTATATTCCGTTTCTGCCTATGAGTGGAACATAATTTGTGCATCTTACGGTCGAGAATGCAAAAGGTTTGATATATACTTTTGCAAAACAATTGTTATAGGCAATGATATGGAGAGAGAGAGAAATACATCCAAGGTCATAGTAATAATAATTATTATAATACAGATAATAACAACAATAGTAATGATGATAGTAGTATTAGTAGTAGCAGTAGTAGTAGTAGTAGTAGTAGTAGTATTAGTAGTAGTAGTAGCATTATTATTATTATTATTATTATTATTAGTAGTAGTAGTAGTAGTAGTAGTAGTAGTAGCAATAGTAGTAGTAGTAGTAGTAGTAGTAGTTCTAATATTATTAATAGTAGTAGTAGAAGTAGTATTAGAAGTAGTAGTAGTAGTAGTAGTAGTAGTAGTAGTAGTAGTAGTTCTAGCAGTAGTAGTAGTAGTAGTAGTAGTAGTAGTAGTAGAAGTAGTAGTCGTAGTAGTAGTAGTAGTTGTAATAGTAGTAGTACTAGTAGTAGTAGTAGCAGTAGTAGTAGTAGTAGTAGTAGTAGTAGTAGTAGTAGCAGTAGTAGTAGTAGTAGTAGTAGTAGTAGTAGTAGTTCTAGTAGTAGTAATAGGAGTAGTATGTAAATAATAGACGAATAGTCTGTGAAGTATCTAAGGCATTGAATTTGTTTACAATAGTCATGTGTTTCTTGCTAAAGATCATCCACATTTTCACTGAAACTAGTATAATGTTCCAGGATGAAGTTACATTACGTCTTTAAGTCGATTTTACTTACTTGTAAGCATAGCATCGGCATGAATATAGCGCTTGCAACAGTCGCGATAGAATGATACGAACAACCAACATTTTTGTCAAAAACCACCAACTTTACTTCTTCTTTTCACGTGGAAAGGAAAAACATGTATCTCATTTAGTGGTTTGTTTTAGTCTTTGAAGCGTACGAGTACACATGTGGTTGCCATGGCGACTAGTAAAAAGCCATCGGATTTCTGTCACATGGAAATAATTGAGTTAGATTCTGAGTAATATCTAATTTTCTTTCGGAGTATGCACACAGCGAATTATTTTACTGGCCGTATATACGCGTACACTCGGGAAGACGTTGACGGAAATACACGACGATTATTAAGACGTTCTGTGCAGCGTTGTACTATACGCTACAATCTTATTTCATTTCAGTGATTCCGATCACTATAAATACATACGTAAATGCAAAATAAATACATAAAGTCAGGGTGAAGGCTGTCTTAAGCGAAACCCAAGCTTCGTTCCCTGGTTGATATGCATCCAGCTAAAGGCTTGTAAAATGAGAACCTACCATAATTATGTTACAAGGAGATGCAAGGGAGAATTATTTTGTTGTAAATTCCATATTACCATAGCAACAGTAGACCCATTGTCACTTGTGTATTAAACTTACAATGTGATTTGTTACACTTAATATATTGAAGAGATATTCTGGATCAATATTGTCTCCTACATATAAAAGTATACATTGCTATTTTATAACACTTATTACAAAAAGTATTACTTGAAGTTGTCGTTGCTTCCATGGGTTGAATAAACCGAAATAACTTCCCAATTATAATATATTTTACTCAATGATTTATTGATCTCGTTGGATTAAGAATATTAAGCACCAGTAATATTGGTCGGAATATTAACCAATAATTGGGCCGAGTTCTTCACGTCATTCAGATTAGGGGCCCCGTGCAGGGCACCTGTTTATCCAGTATTTTGAAAACTGTACGTTACGCAATAAAACAACAAGGTATACAGGTATAAGGTCACTATATAAACAATGCTTGTTGGAAAAACGGTTCCCCATTACAAAGATCTGTGATGTTTTTTAGGCCCGATTCCTGAAAACGCATGTTCTGGGTCATATTCAAGTGACGGTTGACATTACATTTAAAGGAAATTAATATGCATACTCATAGTTATGGTGAATTGATTCAACTCAATTCTCGTGCAGCGTTTGCTAGTGTTTTGTATGTATTCGTGAGCTTGCTGTACTAAATGAAGACGAACTTTATGGGGCGCAAATTCTGATGCTGTCACAAAATCATTAATTTCATCACAGAATCACAACAGTGGACGATTTCAATCACTCGCTGTAATGATTAGGTAGACAAACTCATTATACCATAGTGATTCCAAGGACAAAATCAATGATATTGAATCTATAATAATATTTCATCTTGTTTTATTTGGCTTTCTATAGAATTTGTCCAGTTTTAGTACACATATCAAGTTAAATCACCGTTGTGGATAAGGGCCATATAAAGTATAGCGAACCTTATTTTTTTCCCCACGAGGAAGAAGGCAACAAGCCTGTGGTTTGGTTGATGACAGCTTCGTCAGTGCTCGCTTCTCACGTGAAAGCAAATACCAACAAAACAGGAGAGCAACATATATTACAGGCGTGTGAAATAAAACATATAATTAAGTATGTTATTGTAAAGTTGATGTTCAAGACTCGTGGACATTGTCGACATATGATTATCTCCACGATGTATACACGATGTATATGCAACATCTATATAGAGAAGGTGATTAATGCCTTCGATAGAGGCGACACAAACTGTCAATTGTATGGAGTTACATTCTCGTAATTGATCGTTAATCGTTATTTTAGCTTTCACTAGAAATGCGTTGTACATCTTCTCATTGGAAACCTCTATATTATGTATATTGAACTATTATGTAGCCATGTTTTAAACAAGCAAACCTTATGTGATTGTATTTAAATACTTAATAGTACAATCAAACGTACGATCTATCTAACCTCTATATGATTGCATCCATCCGTGGCTTAAATTTTCGCAGTAAGTGAATATTGCTCGAATAACAGTAAACGAAGTTTTGTTAAAGGTAAACAAACCCAAGCCAAGGCCGAAAGACGGTGCACTGAAATTTGCATGAGACACGCACAATATGAAATGAAGCATAGAAACCACATTCGCCTGTCTTTCTCTTTCCCCCGTTTTCTCCCCTTTTCCCTTTTGTAATATTTTATTTATCGATGTTATCCGCAGCTATGAGTGCTACGTGTTAATGCATGCGTGGCTTTGCTGATCGAGCAGTGCGCTTCTCGCGCGTACAACGCATCCCTTTTTCTCGCGCCATATTCGTCCACGTTCTTTTCCCGCGTAATGCTGAATTCCTACTCATGATCACGTTCGCGGCCTGTCGCTCACCACACGCACGGCTCTGTTGACAATATGGACTCCCATTGACACACATTCCACGCAATAACTTAACGCATTTTGTCTATGTTGCCCTGCCTCAATTGAATATCATGTTTTACGCGCCTTTTGTGCGTACGCTCTGGCCCAAATGGATGCCTTTTCACTCGTTTTTAGTGATGGGTTATCCTGTGAATTGAAAAGAAGTCATTTCCTCAAAATGTAAGGTAATAAATGTGCCGTTGAGTTAGGCCCCTTCCCCTTTTTTATGCATTTGTGTTAATTTCACGGGCACACTTTATACTTATCTCATGTTTCTGTAGATGCCTCCACCGCCATTAACTATGAACACGAGTTTTACGTTCATGGGTAAAAAAAGTACCTGGATACAATCTAAATGAAATATTGTCACAAAGACACTACGCTGACGCCAGCTACTGTGTTGTAAGCCTACAGAATATTGATTTTGACAAACACTAACTTTGAACATCATTCATATTAATGATTCTTTTCGTATAAAACGCACTGTGATTTGAAATGGAAAGGAAATAATTTATAATAAATAGGATTTTGGGAATAAAACACATCAACTTAATGCGAATAAGTGTGTATCGATGTTGATAGAAGGATGCTTGTTATGCATATTTAACAACACAAATCATGCATTTATATAACTTATTATGTTAATTCGTTAACCGTATAAATATAGCTAAAATTGTTTTTCTCTAGTATAGGCGTTATAGAATACATTTTCGTTACTTTGTCTAAAATCATAATATTGTTTGTTAAACCTGTGACACGGTTCAATTCGCTTATAAACATCGTGGAAATGTGTTATTCGTCCCTCCCTTGATAAATTAACCCCATTTTATTGAGCAATCCCCGCTGACTAAATACCATCTTTGTGCTTGTTCTCTGCAGCCGCCGGGATGCCGTACATGCACCGGATCCTGCATGAGGGCTCCGCCTCGTCCAACGGCCTGCACGAGAAGAGGAAACAGCGTCGGATCCGCACCACCTTCACCAGCGCGCAGCTCAAGGAACTCGAGAAGGCGTTCCAGGAGACGCACTACCCAGACATCTACAAGAGAGAAGAGCTGGCTCTCAAGACGGACCTCACCGAGGCGAGGGTGCAGGTATGATTCAGATTATCACAGTGACAATGATGGTGATAATGATGATGAGTATGATAATAATGTTAATGATAATGACTATATGAAAATATTCTCAAGATGGAAACCTCACCAAGAGGCTATGGGGTGCGTGTATGATTGTGATAATTATGATAGTAATGATAATGATTATGGTTATAATTATAATTATGATAATGATAATGATGATAACTATTATGATTATGATGACAATGATGATGATGATGATAATAATGATTAATGCTCATGATGATAATGATAATGATTATGATTATGATGATGATGATGATGATTATGAAGATGATGATGATAATGATGTTGAGAATAATGATTATGATAATGATGATAATACTGATAATGATAAAAGTAATAAACTGGTTCTCTAGACCTCACAGAGGATAGAGTGCAGGTACGACTATGGTCATGATAATGATGATGTTGTTGATGATGATGATGATGATGATAATGATGATGATGATGTTGTTGATGATGATGGTGATGATGATGATGATGATGGTGATGATGATTATGATGATGATGATACCAGAGGGTATGATGTACGTATATGATAATGATCATGAAAGTGATGATGATAATGATAATGATATTAATACTGATAATGATCATAATCATGATACTAGTGATGAAAATTATCATAACATTTGATATCACTAGGGGTTGGACGGCTTCGGAGAACGACCCTCATAATGCTTAAGCCCTCGCGTATCATAGGCTTGTAATCCGTCGAGGAGACCACTAACATTGAATGTTGAATTTGGTTTCTCCTTTAATATTCCGTTACTTTTTCTTACGGTTCATTCTCTCAGTAATGTGTTTATCTGTATCGATCATGCTGTCTACCCTCTTAGCTAGGCTCCTGAATAGATCGCTGTTTGTTGTTGGTGGAAGTGGAATTGCATAAACTACTATGTTATATTTAATCAAGCAAGCGGGAGAACTCATAGTGCTTATACAATCATCTCCTTTCCAGGTGTGGTTCCAGAACAGACGAGCCAAGTTCAGGAAAACAGAGCGGGCCAACGCCGCTGCGACCTCCAACACCAATAACAACAACAACAGTACCAGCAACAACAACAACACTAATTCCACCACAGGCAACAACAGTAACAACAGCAACAGCAACAACAACAACAATAACAACAGTACGAGCAGCCCGGCCAGCGGGTCAAGCACCGGAAGTGCTACCACCAATGGCACTACCGGGTCGGCGGGTCAGCACGGAAGCGTGGGTCAGATTCAGGGAAGTGGTTCCGGCGGTCAGCCCAAGACGACTGGAGGCGCCGTGTCGCCCGTCAAGAAGAAACCGTTGAAAGCTGAGGACATGTCGCCTGTAGCGCCCGCTACCGGCGGTTCCATGACAAGTGTTAGCTCATCGGCCTCGTCAGGTAAGAGTCACGTGATTATCAAACGTTACACCCTTATCTTGCGTAGATAGTGAAGTGATAGCGAAGTATATACTCATGATACAGTACATTAGACAGTTCCTTGGATGTATAATGACTCATTAACTAGACTTTCAGGATTCATAGTTTCCACATAATCTGGACGCTCCTACGTCACAGTTCCAGAATTCCAATAAGGGCCAGCTGGGGATCTTAAAAATGCAGGTTCAAAGGCTTCTGGAAAGTGGTCATAAAAGCGGATAATATGATTTGAGGCGAAGGAGTGGTATGGACTTACATTATCTGACAATAGGTTCCTTATAGATGGCATCATTATTTGTATAAAGGAAAGTGCGTAACTAAAATGAGTTCGGGAATTAAAAAAAAGGTATGTGATGTAGACAGGTTCGCGGTGTTAGGCCCCTATGACATGTGATTTACTGTTGTGAGTTGTAAGTTAGTATTGCGTAGTGTTGTAAGGTTCGCAATGATCGAGGCTCCAGATACCTTGTTCAGAGCCGATCGACTGATTATATCAGTTAAAGGAGCGTCTTTTCACGACAATAACGACACCAAACTCATGCTTCATTCTAAAGAAGAGACACTATAGGCTTATATATAGGGTCGCCGACTTACGAATGATCATAATTATTTTGCCCGAAGGAAGTGTGCAATTTGTTCAAGATATGTGCGTTATACTGAATAGCGCGTAAGCCTACTGAATGAAACTACCTGAAAAAAACAACAACACAGAAAGCAGAATTATGAAAAAGAGCAATTGCACAGATGTAAATATCCTAGTTTGGGTCGTCGGTGCAGGACTTTTATGTGGATAGTAGTTTATTTTGTTTATAGTATTTATACTTATGGAAAGGAATAAACTGAAAATTGTCTACATGAATGGAGCACCGACCCTTGACAGTCAGCAATGAGATGGTGATGTAATTTACCTCCTTTGTTGGCGGTCTCGTGTTTTTTTTAGTAGTAGTAGCTATTACTGCCCTACTCTGACAAAAGGAAGCATTTGTGACAAATCACTGAAATCTGGGTTATTGGTACTCTTAGATTGTACCAAGCATTCCCTAAACATAGGCAAAATCTGGACAAGAAATATTTATCTTGCTGTGTGATATTTAATCTAACATGATATGGTGTTGCACTGATGCCAATGCAAATGACAGACACATTTTGCTCATTTACAAGAAAAGTCTCTTTTGTTAGTTGCTTCCTTTTGTCAGATTAAGGCAGCATACCTCTGTTACCATGTAACTATTAACATATTGATTACAATCAATTGCACATTGTCTGTACAAGAGGAACAAAGAGTCTTAAATGTGAGTGATGATATAATGATATTAATTCTGCTTGTCACGTTTATTTCCCACCTGCAGTGTCGCACTCGTCCTCGAATAGCTCCTCTGTGCCGACACACACTAGCCACACCAGCCAGCACACCTCACACTCCACTCACCCGCAACTCAGCGGGGGCGGCTCGTGGGCTGCCGCAAACAGCGCTACGGCCGCTGCTACCCACCCAGCTCTCCACAGCCCCTACTCCACGATATTCCCATCGGCATCCGCGCTGCAACACGCCGCCACCGCCCCGGTTGGGCACGGCCAGCTCAAGACCTCGCACGCGAAAGCCACGTCACATTCGAGTCTTTTCTCGCTCAATTACTAACGCGTGCTAACGGACTAAGTTGAAGGTTTTGTTTCTTGATTTCTGTTTTTTGTCTGACGTGATACTACGAAACTGCACTCTTTTTCATTCAATACGGTCATATTATGATATGCACTAGGTGTAAGGAGAGTTAGACATTTTGTTAATTTACCTGTTAATGTGAGTAGGCTTGCTCAGTGTTAAAATTACAAATTTAATTAGTCAATCTCAAAAAGCGCAAACTGTATTTTAATATGGAATATTGCAGCAACATAATCATCATTTTCAAAGCTTCTCCGATTATGGCTTCGAGTTGTCAAATGTCATATGTCATTGAAATAATAGACATATGACTTGACTGATAAGTTGAATATCATAATAATGGTATGGCGATTATGCCGATACTATAATTCAGGAAACAGCTTGATTGGCATAGGAAAAGGCACCAAAAGTCAGTCTAGTAATCTGATATTAAGACTTATTCATACTCATCATCATCAGTTTATGCTATTTCTAATGCAATGCTCCATTTCTTTAATATTAAGTGAAGCATTTACGGTCAATGAATAAGGTATATATATTAACTAATAACATGACATTCGTCTATTCTAAACATACAAAATGTGGGGGAAACATGAAACAAGATGAATGAATATAAAAAAACAAACACTTAAAAAACAACCTTAACCATATTCCACTGTTATTAGGGAGTACAAATGGAATATGAAGCGAGCAGTATGAACAAGAATGCGTAGAACCAAGCTAAATACATTCACACAATATTATTACAGATAGAAATAGGTGTTGATCGGGCTATGACCACGAGCCAACCGTAGCCTGGTGGATATTGTCGCTATACCCGGCAAGCAGTAGATACAGCTTCAACTTCCCGCCCAATCTTATTTTCTCTGCTTATTTTTCTAAAATGTTGATCAATCAATCTTATTTCTACGGAAAATACCAGTAAAATCAAGTTTATATGATTTTAGATAGGTTTCATAAATTTCACTACTTCTTACCCATTTTGATTACACCACATCGTGATTATTCTTTCTGAAATGTTAAAATGTTTCTTTTAGTATGTATATTCCTGTTGTTTCTAGAATTATTTTGAGAAACTCTTTTTCTATGTATGATATGTTATGGATTTTTGCTATATGGATCACTGTATGATATTATACGAGGGTTTATTTCTTAACCCGGGGAGATGTATTGAACAATGTAAATACTTATCTACAAGAAGAATGTCGCTGGGTGATTTGTTATTTCTTACTTAGTTCTTTTTTTGAATATCGAGAACTGGAAGAGTATGACATGTTTATTAGATTCTATGAAAACAAGTTATTGAATTTGAGTTAGGGAAAAGTGCAATAGATGAATATCGTTGATAGACATCTTTGTGGTATCTTGAAATATGACGAGGCGCCGAAATCTTGCCTCTATAAGATCTTTATCTGCCATAGACGCATTCTTACACACAACTCCCACACGCAGTGTTAAATAGTAATGAATGTCTTAAATATATTATGTGAAATGCAAGACATTGCCGGTAAATTTTCAAATACCAATAAAAAAAAAATGATTTACAGTATCCTTCATTCAAAAACCCTTATTATTTTTACAACTGTTTCTTTTTGTATTGATTTTGATATTCTTTGCATGCCAGAGACCGACGTCATTAACATTTACAATATATTTTTGTTACATCTTCATCTTTTATTCATCAGATAATTGTCATGTTCACTATCATCGCCATCATCATTAGTATCATTATAATGTCATTACAATCATTAACATTGTTATCATTTTCATCTGAATTTTCATTATCATCATCATTATCATCATTATCACCATCGTCAACATATTCAATGTTGTTCTCATAAACCATCATTATTATCACTGTTGTGATAGCACTAGGTTTCGGGAATTTGATTTTTTTTTTTACTTTGCATGTGCATGCATGTCATGTTTATGTCATATTAATGTTATAAAAAAAATCTGTGCCCATGCATTAAAAATGAATACTGATAATGAGAAAGAAGTTTAGCCCACGTTTTACATTTGGGTGCCATCAGATTCGCTCTTGAATATGCTTATGAATACGAGTATTCGTGTTATTCAAATTGAATGATTACTCAATTACGATTCGAAGTGCTCACGAACAAACATTATATACTTTTGCACGAGAATATTGTATAGAGTATGCATGTACATATGAATGATGATTGATCTTGTATTATGTTTTGATTTGTGCCAAAATAAAAAAAATTGACAAAGGATAGAAATTCATACGACTGTTTTATTCGCCTATTATGTGAGTTTGCTCGAGTGTGTACTTACGCCAGAAAAGTAAAAGCATTTTACATCCGGAATAAATTGCAGACTTTTTAAAGGCAGAGGCAGAATAATTAGTTAAATTAACCGTCAATTATTACAGTGCAACTAAAGAATGGGATATACCCGTTTTGTTTCCTTATTTGGAATGTGTATGTTAAACGAAGTGAATGTGTTTTACGATCTGAATAATATATTATAAAGGACCAGATATTACCCTTCCATTTCTCCTTCATGGTAATTAATCCTGTTAAGAAAGGTTATCTCTCTATCTTTATATATGCCAACCAATCTATGTATCGATAACCATAGTACAAAATATTGATAAAACCACTCTTATATATCGCATAATATATAAGCCTGTATATGCCCTTATAGTAAAGCAACATCATGGATTAGGACAGGGTGCTACAGGAGGGATTTAGGATTAAGGAGTTAAGAGGTCGTATATGGAAAAGTCTGTTTTTGCATTCTCCATAAAACCTTTATCGTGGATATGGAAGGGATAATTATTATGTACTGTACACAGATATATGAATTATACATACACACACACACACCACACACACACACACACACACACCCACACAAACGTATGTATATATATATATATAGAGAGAGAGAGAGAGAGAGAGAGAGAGATATCTCATACAGATATGTATAAAGATATGTCAATCAATCTGTCTTTTTATCTTCCTGTGTAGCTATCTAAATTGTATCTATCTATCTATCTATCTATCAATCAATCAGTCAATCAATCAATGAAATCTAACCATCTATCCATCTATCTATATATTTATTTATTTATCTATCTATCTATCTATCTATCTATCTATCTATCTACCTATCTATCTATCTTTCTATATATCTATCTGCCAATCTACCCAACCATCTATCTGTCAAGCGGTCTTCTCTGTCAGTAAGTGTCGGGTTTAACGTTTCACTGCGGGCTCACATTCGGAGTTCGGTGTTCATTTTGCTTCGTGTACTGATGCCCCCTGACAGGCGCACTATTCCAGTTGCTTTTTTCTCTCCACAACTCTTTGTGTAACAAAATATAAATTACACGTCTAGGGAAATCCGCCCGTGTAATCACGTGAGAAATGTGCCTAGGTAAAGTTTGTTCAACAGCCGGAGAGTGAAAGAGAGTCGGGGAAAAAAATCATTTGATATTGAGAGGCGGTGGAAAAACATCTCCGACACATGTAAATATAAGAAAGGACAAATAATGAAGGGGAGAATAGAAGGGGAGGAAGAGGAGGAGAAGTGACGGGGATGAAGGAAAAGAAAGGGAACTGAATATTCTACGCACGACCTGCTTGCAAAGGGAGATGCTTTAATAGCTCGCTGAGGATGCGAGGCGCGGGAAGCCGGCCCGTCGCAAATTTGATTACCGTCTGGCGAAGCAGGCCTTGGCGCGCTTTCTCTTTCTCTCAGTGACCTATTGTCAGCGCGATTTCGCTGTCGACTTGCTCACACACTTGAATCGAAGCCGACGAAAGAGAGAGAGCTTTCAGCTTTTCCTAGAGCATATTTCCTTCTCCCTTCTTCCTTTTTATCTTTCCTTTCTTGCGTTACATCTCTTTTTTTCCCTTCGTGCATTTCTATACTTCTTTAACCACCATCGACTCAATAAGAGAAATAAGACATGTTACAATGAACTTGTTGTATCTGTTCCCCACATTGTATTTCCTTACTATCGTCGCTATGTTTATATATCTGTCTTTCTAGTCTACTACCTGTCTTCTTGGTGTATTTCTTTTGTAATCGCTATTTTATTTTTTTCGCTTTCGTTTCTCTTAACCTTCTTCGAACCTTACACCTGATATCGTTTCTTGTCCTGCCATTTCTCTCACCTCCCCCCTTAATATATTTATCCACCGTCTCTTATTGTGCTATCGAATCTCCTATACATTATTTTTACTCTCTCTCTTTCTCTCCCTACATCTCTCACTTCTTCCCCCTACTACCCCACTCTCTTGCCATTTGTATATCTCTTTCCATAAAATAATGGATTACTGTCTCTTCTCTCTCCCCCCTCCCTCTCTCACCCACCCACCCCATACACACAACACACATACACACATAGTCACACTTACAAAACACACACACATACACACACGCTCACACACACACACACACACACACACATACACATTCACTCATACAGAAACGCATAATCTTTTCCTCCCCTATCTCTCTCACATCTTCACTTTCTCCACCCACACTCCTGGCCCCCTTCTTCCCGTTCTCCTCCTCCTCCTCCTGCCAACTCCCTCTCATTCCTTCTTCACCCCTCCCATCCCTTCCTCACTCGACAACCTCTTCCCCCTTCTCAATGGGCTGTTGTTGTGTATGTCAACACGGAGTGGAGTGTTGCTGAGGAGGAGGGGGTAGTATCTATGTTTGAAGAGTATCTTTGGATCGGGGGGTCTTCAGTCTGTGAAAGAGCGGGAAGTGCAGATACCGGTAACAAGCATGATGGGAGAGAGAAAAAAAAACCGCCAGAGTAATTTCCGGTTAACTAAACTGATTGATTAGAATGAGCGGTCTATTCATTGCGATCTTCTCAGAACTATTCCTAGAGATAGCTTTATACGATTCTATCGGTGTTACAAGATGGGAGAAAAAAGACACGGAAATTACTGGTCTACTATTAGATATAAGCTACCTTAACTTTATGTTAACACTCGAGTCTAGCATGGACGTAATTTCCACACCTTCTTTTTGAGTTATGAACTTACTTTTTTTCTTCAAAATCCATCATACGAATCAAATTTGTTCAACGTGGAAGCGACCGTAATAATTTCATAGGTCGTTGATTAAGAAATTATAAACTTACCCGATGTTGTCATTTTCACTTTGAATATCTATGTAGTAGTTCTTATTTGTCTGATTCGACAAATTCTCCCTGTGTACCACATCTACAATCAATAAAACACAAAGTGGATGTGATTTCAGGTTGACCTTTATCAATATTGAAGCAACAGATCTCAAAGAAGACTTAAACTCTTTATATACCACATGAAGTGATGCTCGGTGGACTTGTGTGTATCAATTTGTACACAAAACAATGCAGCAGTGGCGCCCTCATAGACCTACAGAGGAAGATATCAAATATATGGTGATCATCATCGTCATCGTTGTCATCATCATCATCTTTATCATCATCATCATATTCATCATCACCATCATCGTCATCATCATCATCATCATCATCATCGCCTTCATCATCTTCATTTCCATCATCACCATCATCACCATCATTATCATCACCATCATCACTATCACAATCATCATCATCATCATCATCATCATCATCATCATCATCGTCATCTTCGTCAAAATTTCGTCGTCACCACTTCCATCATCGTCGTCATCATCATCGTCATCATCACCATTATCACGATCATCACCATCGCCATCATCTTCTGCTTCATCATAATCATCATCATCGTCATCATCATCATCATCATCATCATCATCATCATCATCATCGTCACCATCATCATTGTTATCATCATCCACCAATCAACACGTCTGAGTAGCAGTAGGAACAATATAGTACCGTAAACAAAGCTACATGAAATGCTGGAGAGAACAGATGGTTCCTAAACCAGTGCTTACTCAGTTTCATCCCTAGTTCGTTTCGATAAAGCAATAATATAATGATCAAGTTATCAACATACGCATTTATTTAACGTATCATGTTTTTGTATATATTAATGATGAAAATATTGATAATGAATGATAATGATAATACTGATACAAAAATATGATGAAGATCAATATAAATGATAATACTACCAAAAATGCAAACCAAGATAAAACTGATCCATTTTTATATAGTTCTTTGTTCTGGTACCACCCAAAACGCTGGGATATTGCCATAGCTATAGTCAAGTAGCCGTGGACGGCTCGAGAAGCTAACCGAACTCGTAGACATCTGTTCACAGATTTTGGCCAACTCGATTTCGATAGGTAACAACATGGGGAGTGTTGCTTGGTCGGGCAAGCAGATAAAAAAAGTATACACGTTATGTTGTTACATATTAAAACCAAGTTGGCCAAACTTTGTGTAAAGATGGCTCTGACCGAACTAACTAACTAACTAGATAAGGAAATTACCAAAGTACAAATCAAAGTACCCAAACAATCGAGAATATATATTTATTACACCTCTGTTCAATGGGAACCAAACATCTTGACCAAGCGTGCACTTGTTGGTCACTGTTCCGGGCTCGAACCCAGGATCTCTTTGCAAGTCTGATGTCAAGAGCTCCTATTACCATGACCACTAGTCCAAAGTGTTCGCATGTCCAAAATCCGCAAATATACGGCATTATTATGACATTTAGTCTAAGAATATAAAATAACAAGGGAGGTTGTTGTGCATTTACATATCCTACATTTAACAAAAATACTCTATAGTTTATACCGGTTAAAAGCCTGGTGTGAGAAGTTTGAATTACAGTATTTGGGCATTTTATTTCGAGAATTAAGTGTTCTTTTCATTAGATGAGAAGCTAGCTTGAAGCATAATAATCACGTTTCAGGAAAGGATTCAATAACATAATGAATTAGGAACAGCGTGATTTTATGTCGTAGCTATTATTTTGGGTAGCGAAAATGAATACATATTTGACATTCTAATATTGATTAACGCTCAAAATGAGAGCATGTCAAAATAGCAATGGAACAGAAACCATGGACGTGGCGAAAACTGATGGGTGGGAGGTTGTGACTGGCATTTTTTCTTAAAAAAGAGAAAATAAATCTAATTAATGAAAAAGCTAGGGAAGTGGGGTTGGGGCAATTTGTCCCCTTCCATATTGCTGCATATGTTTCGGAGCTATAATAATTTATATTATACATTGTATACGAATGATCTCATTTCGTAAACTTTTACACGTGTAGTTATTCTTTTATCAAATCAATTTCCAAATTGTTCGCTCGAAGCGCCATGAAAATCGTCCCCACTCATTTTGTTGAAATCCCGTCTCTCTCTCTCTGTCTCTCTCTTTTTCTTCTTCTCTCTACGTCCTCTCCTTTCACTCTATCCTTCCCTTTACTCACTTCCCTCATGACTATTTATAAACATATCTCTCTCTATATATATATATATACATTTATATCTCTTTCTCTACTTCTTTCGATACCTTCCCACGCTCTTCATCTCACCTTTTCTGTCTATACATGTATTTCTCTTTCTATATATCTCTCTCTGCCTCCCTTTCTCTATATTTTGCCCCCCCCCTCTCTCTCTCTCTCTCTCTCTCTCTCTCTCTCTCTCTCTCTCTCTCTCTCTATCTGTCTCTCTTTCTCTCTCCACATCGTCTCTCTCTCGTCTCTATTTCTATCTCTTTTATCTCTCCGTAGCTTCCAATCTCTTATCCCCATCTCCCTCCCCTCTCTCTCGCTCTCTCTTCTCCCCTTTCTCTCTCTCCTCTCACTCCATTTTGTTTCCAGCCCTGTTTGTTTCTATTCCTCCCTTCTCCCGACCCACCCCTCCCCCTCTGCTGGATGACACTTGTCACGAGGTAAAACGATAAATAAAGAGATCAATAGTATCGATGACAGACATCACGCATTACTCATTTACTTAAAATGTTCAAAACCTATTCCAATGAAATAGAAAACCAAAGTCAGTATCTAGTTGCGCCCCTCACATCTAACATCGCCCAAGAAATAGTTAAACGCACTTCGTGACGCCTGGAAAACAATACCGTCTTCTACAGCCAAACTACTCTCATCTTTTATTAAAATGTTAACATATCTTGGAGGTATTTTGTCTAAAGGGAGCGTGGGGGTGCAAAGAGAAGACAGAAAAGAGAAGAAAAAAAAAACAGGGGGAGAGAAAAAGCTGGCTGGCTTGCATACCCGCGAGGTTGGCGGGCGGATGGGGCGGAAGATTTGCATGAAGTGTGATGTTCCGTTTTGGCGGGTGGAGGGAGAAATGGGCCAATTATACTCGATGCTGAAATCACATGGAGGAGGAGACGGGTAGGGCCTGGTGTTGACTAGCCTAGAGGTCTCCCAAGAAAAGGCAACAGCCCGCACACCCGTGAGTCAATAGGCACTGCTTTCATCAAACGCTTCCAACATCGTTAACCCCTACACCCTCACCAGCCATCAAAAGCGGGACGAACGCGCCCGGATGAACCATGACAAGGAAGCTATCGGTTAAGAATTCAATGTTTGGATTCGCTTTTCCGGGTGACAAGGGCAACAACTACTCACAATTTAATGAAAAAGTAATCAAGTATTAATCCGTTCAGCCGACATGGTTCTAGGTCTCTAAACGGCGAAGAGGAATCGTCAGAATTGAATTGAAAGGGCTTGGTTGCATTGATGCTCGACAAAAACACGAGAAAGTTGATTTTGAGTGTCACAACGCTGTAACTGAAAAAGTAATTTAATTGTTTATACCATGCAGTGAAGAAACAGTGAATTATTCTAATAACATAGTTAAAGCAAATGTTTTTAGAAAAAAAACTTGCCCCCGCTGTCCATCATATGGGGTGTCCCTGGAAAAAAAAAGAAACGCGAGGTTTTGGGGAAATTATTTCATGATTAAGAATAAGGATACATGCATCATCCGAAAAATTATCATCACATTTTTGTTTTATATGACCTCATAATTAGGACGAAAGGAACATAAATGACTGACTATGCGCAATTTGTACTTGATACACACTAAGAAATAAAGGTGCAGTTTAAGGTTCAATTTTGCGTTTAACACCCCAATCTCGACAAGGGCTGAATATTCCACCTCTGCGGGTTTACTTAGTACGAACCAGGGTTCAATTTCCAGGAAGGTTCAAACACACATTCCAATAAACATTTAGAAATTTAGACATTAAAACAATAAATGCCACCTAATTGAGTGCAGATAACAATAATTTCAACAAAATATTTATCTTTAGTTGTACATGTACTAACCAATATTTTTGGAGCATATTACCGTAGTGCTATATATATGAAAATGAGCGTGTGAACCCGATAGGAGTAGGGTAGGATAGGATTAATATAGGGTTAGGGTTGTGTAGGGTAGGTAGGTAGGGTTAGGGTTGTGTGTGCGTTTATATCCATGTATGTTTAATCATGTGAGAGACATATCATATCAAATGAATAATATCGAGTTTCCAAAAAGTTTTTGTTTATTTTCCACATTTTGACGTCCATGAAACGTTTTCATAAAACGTCCAAAAAACCTACATCTTAAAACGTTTTTTAAACTTTTTTTTTATGTTTCCTGGGTATGGGGTTCAGAAATAAAGGTTTAATTATGCACCCTGTAGGGTTGGGTTGGTGGAAAATGAACCCCCAAAGGTGCAAAAATTAACAATTAAGGGTGCAAATTTGAACCGTACGGATGTTGAATTGAACCCTGACTACTTTTAAATTGAACCCCTAGTGTGCAGTTTTGAACCCGTAGGGTGCAAAAATGAACCCCATTAGAGGGTTCAAAACTGCACCCTTGACTAGGGTGCAAATTTTGAGCCCCATTGGGGTGCTGCTATTGTATCACGCCTGGAGGTTCAATTTTGAACCCTGATTTCTTAGTGTGTATAGTGGATTGCTATCAGTTTGGACCAAGCCTCGTGAGATGAACTGCTGTGACGTTATCCTCTGATCTAAGGATTATTCTTGGCACAGATCTACCCTAGCTCCGGTTTAATTAAGCTTGTTGCAAATCTATTAAAAAAAATCACCTCTCTTTAGTAGTTAATAAACGAGCACGTCATCTCGGGCAGGGAAAAGACGCTGGTGGAAAGTCACTTCAGATTGCTATAGGAAAGCCCCACCAGTCACAGGAAATATTCTTAGCTCTGGTATCATCTGCATGGTCAGGCAAACTTATGTTTATGTTCAGCTGCAGTGGCTCATACGTGGGATCAGTGCTCACTGTCATTAAGTCGTTAGTTAATAGATGTGTGATTCGCTTGATGATTAGGATAGTGTGTGTAACACATACTCTGTGCTTTGAGCACAATTATGAACTAAACGTGGCAGCCATCCACTTGGTAACGATTAACTTCTGGCATTGTGACATTAAATTGTATTTACTCAGCTATGCACAATCATTTATTAATCATGTCGCGGATTCATTTTGTAGACAGTATTTTGAGCTTTCAGGAATTTCTTTATTTTTGGAAAATGATTAGGAATTAAAAATTTACTCGAAAACGTTTATTTTTAGGTGGACATTCTGTAATATACGCACACGAACACACACATACAAAAACACGCACACACTCTATATTTTCTTCTATTCTCTCTCTCTCTCTCTCTCTCTCTCCCTCTCTCTCTCTCTCTCCCCCCTTCCTTCTCTCCTCACTCTATCCCTCCTCTCTCTCTCTCTCTCTCTCTCTCTCTCTCTCTCTCTCTCTCTCTCTCTCTTTCTCCTCATCTCTCCCTTCCCCACTCTCCCCACATAATTTCATTTATAACTTCCTTCTCCCTTACTTTCTCTCTCTTCTTCCCTCTCTCCCGCATCACCCTCCCCTCCCTCTCTCATACTCGCCCTCCCCTTGTTTTTTTCACACCCTCTCTCTTCCTCTCTCTATGTACCTCTGTAAATACCCCCCTCCCTCCGCACTCACTTTATGCACCCCTGTATCTGCACCCCCTTACCCCTCCCCCACACCCCTTCCCGCACCCACCTGATCCCTGCGGCATCCATCAGGTGACTGAATGACAGCTGGTGTCGGCCTCCCGATGTCATCGTCCCATATGTAACTGGTGGTCACCCACGCCCCCAAAATCATTGCACCCGTCATTGGTTACTAGTATCTCGCCATATTGGCTCCCACACATTTTCAAATTTACTATGTCCCGTCTTGTTTAATCCATGTACTTACATGTTCTTCTTGATAAAGGTCGAAAACTGTAATATCTATAAACGTTTCTTCTTCTCTGGCGTCTTCATTAATTTGCTTGTGTTTACATTTACTTTTTCATCGCCATCGCAACCTCGTATATTCTTCTATATATACATGCATATATACATATAGAGATATGCTGTATACACATTATATAGGTGATATATACTACTATATATACTCTTTACTTACTTTCTAATTTCATTTAAGTGCATAGGGAGATGCATAGCTATTTGTTATGCGCTATACAAGAACTGATTATTATTATTATTATTATTATTATTATTATTATTATTATTATTAATATTATTATTATTATTTTTATTATCATCATTATTATTATTATCATCGTTATTATTATTATTATCATATTTAGATAAATACAGAAACAAGAAACAAGCAGAAAAAAGGAATATGTGAAAAATATAATGATTAAGAGGAATCTTTCAGCAATATTCACGACGATGGTGTATAGTTCTGTAATTATCATGCATGTCTGTATCATAACTGAAAGGAATGGAGTGATCTCATGTGAATATGTAATAATCATGGAAAGAAATATTTCTCCTACATAAGACACATAACATAAATTGATTTTGATATTAAATGAGCGAGCCCTGGTATTATTCTACACGATCTGTTTTACTTTCCCCTCGTAGGTAAAACTGTAATTCAGTTCAAGTATAAAATCATCGGCCTTCTCTCGCAAGAATAAATGGGTTACGGTGAAAGAAAACTCACAATCTCTCGCTCATACACCGGCTGAGACATGGTGAGAGAAGGGCAGAGAGAGAGAGAGAGAGAGAGAGAAAGAGAGAGAGAGAGAGAGAGAGAGAGAGAGAGAGAGAGAGAGAGGGGGGGGGGGGGAGGATGTGAGAGGGAGAGAGAGAAGGGGGAGGGGATATTAAGAGAGTTAGGGAGAGAGTGAAATAGCGAGAAAGAGCGTGAGAGAGGAGAAAGAGATAGAGAGTAGAGAGTGAATGAGAGAAAAAAAGACAAAGGGGGGGGGGATAGGGAGGATAGAGATACAGATGGATAGATAGAGAGAGAGAGAGAGAGGGGGGGGGGGGGGGAGCGGGAGAGGGAGGGATCAAAATGAACGAGATAGAGAGAAAGAGCGAGAGAGGGCGTTGTTTTCTCTCCTTTAGTCTTAATGTCCCGTTGACTAACAAATGTCAGAACCTAAATCAGTATCGATCAGTCGGCTGGAATTGAATCAGGGTCCTAATTAAAGCTCAGGAGAAGAAGAGGGAGAAGGATGTAGCTCCTCACAATACAAACATGCTAGGCCTGGGGAAAGGGGCGGAGGTGGAAGAGGGAGGGGGAGGGGGTGGTAGGTGGAATATATGCCTCGTGATCAATCTTCAGGGTTGGCATAGAAATGTGCCGTGAACTTGAGCCGACCTCAAGGTGAATTGGACCTACTGGTGTCCCACATAACGCGATGTTTTCCATCTTGTAACACAAAAGAGTATATATTTAGTTTCCTCCCCGTGGCAAGAAGTTATCATTTGACAAATTTCATGGCAAAACGCGATGAATCATTTGTGAAGCTTTGCGACAAAAACACAAACACTTTGCGCATAGTACATGTAAGTCCATAATGGAATTACATTATCTATGCCAATATCTATACTATGTGTACAACGTAGTATGCGCATTACTGTCTTTGTAGCAGAACGACGCTTCCTTCACGGATTTTAAATAGCTTTCATGATAATGATATGAGTATTTTTTTACAAATAGTTTTGGCATTTTATTTCGATTTATGAAACCCTTCATCAAGCATGTTTGACAAGCCCACCCGTACACCTCTACAAACAACTTAAAAACTAATCAAGGAGAGCACGAGTAAGATAGATATACTTGTTATGATACATGTGTAACCACTTTTGATTGAATAGGCGAGTTCGTAGTTGCAATGTACGCATGAGCAGATTATCACTGGTACGAATGACGGTCCAGGGAATAAAATACACGGGGGCTCGGGGCGATTTTGCCCTCGAAATGCCTAAAAGAGTCCTGGAAAATGTTAAAAGAGCCCCCCCAAATTCCCATAGACATAATGTAAACTTGTAGCCAAATCGGCTAATGTGGTCAAAAAGTAGCCCCCGAAAATTTTGAATTGATTTTTCCCTGGAATGACCTCGGGTCGATCGTACAAGATGAAAATTCATTAGATAGTCGACCATGTTTCTATTCCTTATCCTGCATCTATAACAACAGTTATTTAGCTCTGAAAGGTAGTAAAAGAACATACTACCATGTGAACAGGCTTGTATTGTTGTTCTGGACAAACTGATGATTCATCATCCAACACACCTAAATGTACATATCCGAGTCTGCAGTCTAGTAGAATTTATTCAGTGGATTGTACGACCATGGTGCTACGAACTGGTCTATTGCTATAGGCCCAGTAGTGAATTGGAAGTTTGTGTATTCAAAGAAGTATACTACACTCACAACGAAATTTTCTATCCGGGCGTTTTCTAAAGGAATAGTTGACATGTTCTAACTAGCTGAAGAAATGCTCATTCAAAGAATGCCCAAGAAGCTAAACCCAATTCTTTCTTGCATATAACGTTGAAACATTTCCCTTCTCTTTAACAATTATGTTGTTAAAACATCCCCCTTTTTTATCGGTCGTGACCATTGCCGCGTACCTCTACCAAGGCACGCATTAGTCGTTTGTCGATTCTTTCTCGATCTCGACGGTTTGTCTTTGAGCTGCATTGTAATACTATGCCCGACAGTTGGCGCTGTTACCATTGATAGCTTGGTACAGTTGTGCATTTGCGTGGCCAATGACAGTGGTGCCAGGACCCTGTGGCTCGCGAGTTATATGTACCGTGCTGTTATCAGGAACATGGCACGGCGAGTGAAAACAAAAGAAATAAGATAAGGGGAAAGGAGGAGGAGGAGGAGGAGGAGGAGGAGGAGGAGGAGGAGGAGGAGGAGGAAGAGAGAAAAAGTGAGGATATCATACAAGAAGACAAAGGAGATGAGAAAAGACATTGAAGAAATAAATCAGCAACAGAAAAAGGAGATAAAGAGGTAAATGGAAAAAGAGAAAGACAAAAAAAAATAGGACAAACCAAGAATATGTTCAACTATGGCATATTTTGGCATCAAGTGTTACACTTATACACACATATATTTTATCCATAATTCCATCTGTAAATCTCTTTCTCTCTATTCTCCTTCTCATTCGTAAGTTCCTTCCCCCACATAATTTTTTGTTATTTTCATTATTCGTAACAAGGCATTAGCAATATTGTGTCTCGCCCACTTTCGAAAATAACCAGAAATATCGCGATCTCCGTTGCTACGCAAAAGAATTGTATCCCTGGCTGATTGTGAAATATCTGCCATAGAATGTAACATTCCATAAATGAGAAGGGCTATTTCACGCAATGCTACTTCCTCTATCTACTCCCCCTCCCCCACCTTCCCCCTTCTTTGAGATGGAATAAAAAGCCTCCACCAAGTTCTATTAGATTAGACAAAGACAAAACAGGATGATACACAGTTGCACAATAGAGGCGAAGTCAGACAACATCAAAATCAGGTGCAAAATAGTGACTTTGAATAAATTTGCATAAATGTGCATGAGTAATGTTTGCCTAAATCTACATCAGTAATGCTCACACATGCTCACACAATTCTGTGCACAAGTTAGGAAGCCTTCACCAAGAGTCTTGCAAGTAAACTTTAATGTATGACCTCAAATGACCTTTGACCTTATCATGTGACCTCTTACAGCACAATAACATGCAGGTGCCCCCAGTGCATCCATCATCCGAGTTTGATTGCCATTGTAGCAACATGTGATGAGTTATGTGTGATAAGAGAGTCTTGCAAGTAAACTTTAACATATGACCTCAAATGACCTTTGACCTTATCCTGTGACCTCCAACGGTACCATAACATGAAGGTACCCCCAGTGCATCTATGACCCAAGTAAGGTTGTAATCCAAGCAACCTATGTGAAGTTATTTGTCAAAAGAGAGTCTTGCAGGTAAACTTTAACGTATGACCTCAAATGACCTTTGACCTTATCTTGTGACCTCCAATGGTACCATAACATGAAGGTACCCCCAGTGCATCTATGACCCAAGTTAGGTTGTAATCCAAGCAACCTATGTGAAGTTATTTGTCAAAAGAGAGTCTTGCAGGTAAACTTTAACGTATGACCTCAAATGACCTTTGACCTTATCCTGTGACCTCCAACGGTACCATAACATGAAGGTACCCCCAGTGCATCTATGACCCAAGTTAGGTTGTAATCCAAGCAACCTATGTGAAGTTATTTGTCAAAAGAGAGTCTTGCAGGTAAACTTTAACATAGAAAAAGAGAGTCTTGCACATACTCTTTAATATATGACCTCAAATGACCTTTGACATCATCACATGACCTCTGACAACACCATAACATGAAGATACCCCTAGTGCTTCTATCAACCAAGTGTGGCTGCCATTGCTGTAACAGTTGCCAAATTATGGATCATAAGAGAGTCTTGCAGGTAAACTTTAACATTTGTGACGGACGACGGACGACGGACAGACGACGGACGGACGACGGACGGACGACGGACGGACGCCATTTGGATCCCTTAGTCTCGCCTTCACCTCCGGTGGGCGAGACAATAAAAGGAGAGAAAAACACAACAAGTGCACAAAAGCACAGATTTGACTGCCATGCAGTCGCTAAATATACCTCCGTCTCTATATTAGCTGCATCTGTGCCATGATGCATGTAGATTTTCAGATATTGTAACTTACCATCAATGGTAACTACCATGGCAACAGCCAATGAACTCTTATTATCGTACCTGTTGCCATGGCAGTTACCAATGATGGCAAGTTACAATAATTGAAAACCTATAATATATATATGCAACATGGCCCTGGTTTGTATTGATAATCTTCTATGCTCAGAGAACGTTTGGCTGAACTTGGACCATTAAATTCATCCCCATTCCCACTCTCATCCATCTCCTTGCCTCTTCCAAACGAACAGTTCCAGTTGATATTCTTTTCAGACTTGCATCACAGTTGAAATAAATCACAGGGACAACTTAAAGTGTTACAATCTTGGTTGAATATAATTTCATGCGACCATTTTACAACTGGAATGCATTAATACCTTTAAATATTTTACATCATGCATGATACTGCCATATACCCATATCACTTTCTATTATACCTAGTGTGTCCAATTAGAAGATATCATGAAATAGGGTTAACATTGTATGAACCTACTCATGCATGTGATTATAAATAAAATCAATAGCAAATTTGTTTTATCATAGAATTAAGTAAAGAAAACATCATAGCCATTCTTGATAATGTACTTTGGCCTTTGATCTCGCAGGGATTTTATCTAACTTGTTATCAGTTATTCTCGATGTACTATCATAGAATGGCACCACTTATTACTTGAACGCTTGGACCACTGAATTTCTCTTTAAGGCAATGTTTTGCCAATTTTGGTAAAGTTCATTGACCTTTGATCTCTGACAAATTTTTGCTCAAATCTCACTTATCTATCTCCATCCAGTGATCCATTACTGTACCATCTTGCGTTAAAATTGGACCACTGAAATTCTTGTTATTGCAAAAAATATTATTTTTGGGGGCCATTTTTGGCAATAGAAGGGTAGCCCTCGCAGAAACTCCCTCGTATCTTCAAATCTGACAGTGTCTCTACTTGTACCACAACGAGCAAGAATAAACTCATCCCTAAGAGCCTTTTCTTTGGGGAAGGGGGGGGGGCCGTTTGTAACTCTCTTCACTCACTCTGGGCCGGGTACCTGCTGCCCCCTTAAAAGCCATGTGTCAGGACTGGGCCTAAAGAAACACATAGCACATAGAGACTTCAGTGGCTAAACCATGACGCAACATCTGGCTGAGCTCTGCCAAATTCTCATTGACATATCACCACTGAGCTACACAAATGAGGATTTGCCAGTTTGTAGGTTGCATTTGATAAATATTGCGACGTATGTTATACAAGTAACTCTCAAAATGACCATGGAAACAACAAGTTTTACTTATAGCGTGGCATTTCTTTCTGACTCTTCTCAAAACCCATGCAAACCAATGATCCACAAACATGCTCACAACAGCATGGTTATAATGAGCTTTTGTTACAAGATGTTAAAGCCATTGACCCAATGATAAGGAAAAACATGAGAAATGCGTGATTTTTTAATGAGGAAAGTGAAATGTTGGTGAAATGTTGAGATTATTGAAACTTCCTTCAACAAATATTCTTCTTTATGCATCAGCCAGGCGCCCTTGTGCACACAACTTACATGACACATCTTTGCAGTGATCAGCACACGTTCACGCTACCCCGTCTACATCCTCATTTTGCAAAGCCATGTGCATTGACACATGTGCTCAGCTTGCTTTGCTTCCAAAACATCCTTTGCCACCCCTTGTTACAGTTGGCAGGCACAAATCCTTCTCAATCTGAACTGAAGAGACTCCTCTTCATAGGCCTCCACACACAGGGACACAACTGACCAGTCAGGTGTTAGTCTAATCTCACAGACACACATTATGAAGCGGTGTCATGACCCAAGACGGAGTCTTTGCCTGCAGGCTACCCCTTACCAACATCAACCGTCACAAACAACTCCACTAGAAGTTGGAATGAAAGTCCCCACCCGACGGCAAAACATTCACCGTCTCCTTCTTCCCCTTCTTGACGACCTGGAGTTTGATCGTCGACGCGGGGGTGCCCTGGTTCCCCTCCTTGCTCTCGGACGCCTTCTGATCGTTGCCACGGTTACTGTCATCCGCGGCGATGTTGAGTGTGCATCCTCGGGAGATGAGCTGCTTCTCCTGCGCTGCTGCTAGCTGGTTGACAACCCGACGCTCCACCTGGATGGAGGAGGCAGAATGGGGACAGGGAATGCAAATTATAAAACCTGTATCGCAATATGGGCCCTGTCTGATGAAGAGTTGCGATCAATCGCCATTCTTTATAAGACAGGGACCAGGGCCCTGTTGCATAAAACTTAAACATCAATGGTAACTCTGTCATCAATAGTAACTACCATGGTAACATAGCTTGACAGCCAATCAAAACAAAGGTTTCTACAGAAGTAACCAGTGGTAGAAAAATTACCATCAATGGTAAGTTTTATGCAATGGGACCCAGGTCTCATTGCAATGTAAAAAGAAGACTTAAGAACATGGAAAATAGAAGGGAAAAGGATAAATATTTGACTGCTACTTAAGATAAGTTTAGCATCTTCATTATCATTTACACTAGAAGGCCTGTTTGAATAGTTTCTTAAAAAGTTCCCTTAAAAGAGCAGCTTACCTCATGTTTGATGGATCTGGCTCCGTAATGGACATCGTACCCATCAGCCAGGATTTCCAGCACCTCTACATCCCAGGTCAGCTCCATGTCATGCTTGTCTTTAGCCTGGATGATCAAGAGGAGGAGGAACAGGAGGAGGAGGAGGAGCAGGAGGAGGAGGAGGAGCAGGAGGAGGAGGAGCAGGAGGAGGAGGAGGAGCAGGAGGAGGAGGAGGAGGAGGAGGAGCAGGAGGAGGAGGAGGAGGAGGAGGAGCAGGAGGAGGAGCAGGAGGAGGAGGAGGAGGAGGAGGAAGAGAAGGAGGAGGAGGAAGACCAGGAGGAGGAGGAACATTAGGAGGAGAAAGAGGAGGAAAAGGAGGAGAATATAGAGGAGAAGATGGAGTATAAGGAGGAAGAGAAGGATGAAGAAGAGGAGGAGAAAGAGAAGGAAAAGAGCAGAGGAAGAGATCGAGAATGAGGACAAGTAGAGGGAAAGAAGGAAGAGAGATGGAAAAAGAGAAGGGGAGACGAAGGAGAAGGACATGGAGAAAAAAGTGGAAGACGATACGTAGAGGAAAATGAGGCGGAAGGAAAATAATTAGGAGATGATGATAATACTTTTGGCATAAAATAAAAGCAAAAATGAATTAAAAACACCATGGATTTCATATGGGCTAAAGGACCTGACCTGTGTCCCAATAACACACTTCTGGCTTTCAATGGACAAAACATACCATACTGAGCGTAACTATTGAGCATTTTTCCCCCTTAGACTTAAGGATATAAACCTACGATTTTGAGCCTCGAACTTAAAATTTTCTGCCTCAGAACCTACCATTTTCGCCCAAAAGGTGAGTTCCTTGGTGACAAGCCTGATGAGCTCTGCCCGAGAGAAGGGCAGGAAGTAGACCATCTCATTGATGCGACCCAGGAACTCGTCTCGCCTGAAGTGCCTCTTGAGGATGGGCTGGACAACCCCTTCCTTGAACCGTTTGGAGATGGACACCTGCTCCTCCAGCTCTGTGGACTCTGGGCAAGAAGCAGTGACAGAAAGGACAGACGTAGAAATAGATCAACAAGTAGTCTACATTCAAGACTCAGTCCGTCTTACTTGGTCGTAACTGCAGTATAGAATAGCAGTCTCCAGTCTCTAGGCTATAGGTTTCGGACGACCCGCCCAAAACCTCCTGAAAATCTACTGATAACTCTAATTTTGCTTCAAGTCAGTTTCAAGGTCTATTTTGGGGAGGGAAGTTCTTCTATTTTCCGTGTTTTTTTTTTTTTTTTTTTTTAATTTTTTGACCTACAAAAGGGACACCCTGTCTTCAATGGTGGCTTCCCAACTAGTTTTTGTAAGGTCTCTGTCTCATTTCCCTGAAAAATTTCATTTTTAGGGTGCTTCTCTCCATCCCCTCATGTCACTTCATGTGACTTTTTGGATCTCACTAAGATTGGGGAACTTATTATTTTTCTTTCACAAATTACTGGTATACAATAATCTGTATTCATTTCATTCATTAACGTTTTCAATTTCTTTTATATATTTGTGCACATTTTCATACCAAAAACATCCATATAAGTTCTTTTGGCATTTTATAAAAGAGATTTGTGCCCAGTCTTCGTAAAACTGATACAAATAAACATATTCTTGTATGATACAGTGTCATGATCTGAGCTGTATCATAATGAAGTAAAAATAAGACAAAATCAGGACACATGATCTTTATCAGACAAAACAAAGTCTAAGCAGACCATTCTCTGCCCATACCTTTATCCTGAGTGGTGGTTTGTCTCTGGGCCATCATAGCCTTTGCGTCCCTACGCAGCTGTAAGGCGTGACTAGCAATCTCATCACTGGCGATGTTTGACGTCATCACAAAGACGGCATCCTTGCATTCAATCGTCTTGCCCTTCCCGTCCGTCAGTCTTCCCTGCAGGTAGGGACGGAGGAAGAGAGGCAACAATTTTTCAAGGGCTTATTTTCACGTCAGAAAAATCACATCGTAACTACTTGGGAAGATCATTTATAGAAGCGCCTCTTTTTTTAAGGAGCTTGTTTTTACTTTTTTATTCACTTATTTTTCTTTCTTTCTATATTAATGCATGTACATTTCTCTCTCTCTCTCTCTCTCTCTCTCTTTTTTTTTTTTGGGGGGGGGGGGAGAGGAGGAATTGCAGCCAACTTATCTGCATTCTCGTAATTCATAGTTCAGTAAACTGTTATAACTACAAATGCATCCATTTGCCTACTTTGTCAAAGAGATGAAATGCTCTTACAGATTCAAACATAGAAGCACAAATGTTTAAGTTGCCAAATTACAAACCTGATCAAAGAAGCTCGAATTGTATGTATAATTTAGTCAAAGAGAAAATCACACGTTAAGTTGCCAATATGCCCACTTAATCAAGGAGTTAAAATGTATGCATCAAATAGAGAAGAACTTAAAAAGTGTTATGGTCAATTTTTAAGTATTATCAAATAGCTAGAATTGCTTGTGCTATCAACTCAAAGACAAAAGCACATAAAATGTTTTATTGCCAATTTGATCCCCTCATTCATCAAAGACCTGAACTCAAAGAAAGAAGTGCACATGTTTAGTTGCCAATTTGCAAACCTCATGATAGAGCTGAAATGCTATTACAGACTTAAATATGGCAGCACATGTTTGTTGCCAATTTGCAAACCTCATGAAAGAGCTGAAATGCTATTACAGACTTTAAATATGGCAGCACATGTTTGTTGCCAATTTGCAAACCTCGTCAAAGAGCTGGAGCATGATGGTGAGGACGTCGGGGTGGGCCTTGTCGACCTCGTCGAAGAGGACGACGGCGTTGGGGCACTGCTTGAGCCTCTTAGTGAGCTGGCCACCCTGCTCATGGCCCACGTAGCCCGGCGGGGACCCAATAAACTTGGCCACCTCATGCCTCTCCTGGTACTCAGACATGTCCAGCCGGATGAAGCCCTTACGGACGTCCTTGTGCATGTAGCGGGCTATCTGCTTGGCTAGCTCTGTCTTACCTAGGGGGAGAGAGAACGGTTTTAAAGTAATATCACTAGAATTGATGCATGGACTTTTATTAATTTGACCCCTTTCCAGGATTTCAGATCCTGATCGATACTGTTTCACTTGTTGTCATGTTTGTTTCTGTCAGTTCTGTTTACTTCAACTTCAAATAGTTTAAGAGATACTTTACCCCCTCCAATATGATTTAATGAGCCATTAAAAATACAATTTTATTCTCCCAATTTTATTAATACACTTAAGTCATGTATCTTGAAAGTTGGTTCTTTTCAATCAAATTGGTTGGTAATATCAGGGAAACATGAAAAAATTTGCTGTGTGCAATAATATGTTTTGTTCCTTAATTCTCTTATATAACAAGTGCTAATATGCATATTATGCATATTTCATGAATTTCTCATACTTGGATTTCTTGGGCCTTAAGTATGGTTTCATGAGGACCGTACTAAAATGTAATTCAATGGAATAAATTCTGTTGTAATTAGATTTGAGCTACCATCTAAAAGTTGCTAAATTGACTGGACTAATGGGGGAGATGTATCCATGAGCACCTACCGATTCCTGATGACCCAAGGAAGAGGAAGACAAGAGGGTGGTCATCATCCATCCAGCCGTTCTCTTTCCTCCTCACAGCTGGATGAAGGGACAGGGATGGGCAAAGTGAGAAGAAAGGGAGATAAAGAGAGAGAGAGAAAGAGAGAGAGGGGGGGGGCAAGAAAATGTGAGCAAATGACAAAGAGAGAAATGGAGAGGGGAAAGAAGATGGTGGGAGAGCAATAGAGAAAATAAGAGAAAGAGAAAAGGATAGAGAGCATGGGATAGAAGTAGAAAAGCAGGAAAAGATAGAGAGAAAATGAGAGTCCAGAGAGAAAGTGGAATAGAAAAATGGGGCACATTCACTGTTATTTTTCTTTCACAGAGTACACAATAAGCTATAGAAGCCAATGATCACACCATGCACCAATATCATTGTATTAATTTAGGATTTTGGTTACTTTTCCCTTTTTATGTATTTGTGCACATTTTCATAACAAAGACATCCATATCAGATATATTCTTCAGGCATGATATCATATGGCAGTGCATTGTGCCCAGTAATTTTAAAACTAATTCAAAGAAACACTTTTATATGACACAGTATCAAGATAAGTGCTGTATAATAATGTAAGTCCTATGAAGACATGAACAGGACACACGATCACTATAACATGATTAATTTGTCTAGCCAATAGACCATTTTTGTTATGTATTCAAATGTCATACACGTTGTGCAAACAATGCATTACCAATGGTAATGCTAAAATCGTATGTGAATATAACAATGCTCTTCAAGATTCCCTCTGGGAGTATTGCAAAGTGGGCGGGGCCTCTTACCTGCAGCCACGGTTGCTATGGCACCCTCTTGTCCAATGATGTGCTCCTTGAGGCGTTGCTCCAGAGGGAAGCGTCTTCTCTCCTCTGCTGCCCTCTCTGTCTGGACTGCAGCAAACTGCAACATCGATAAAAACAATGCCTCTTGTTGATGTAAACATGTACAGCAGAGACTTGTATGTACATCAACTATTTAATAATTTTTCATATATAATTTATCATGAAGCAAGCATGCAGCGAATAATTATTCATCACCTTGAAAACAAACTTTTTCATAAGTTCCTGTAATCATTTAGCCATCCGTACGCACTCACATATGCACCTCCTGTTTAGTTTCCCTTGCAGAAGACTACGGAGGATAAGACGCCAAGAACCATATACGAAGTGTGCAACATGTGACTTTTTTTCAGAAGCGATAGACACAATTCCCATAGAGCAGCATTTTATTTGACATGAAAAGGGTTTAACAGTTGCCTATTCTCTTCCACTGATACATTTCATCTGGCCCAAAAAGTATTAAAAACAGTCACCTATTCTCTTCCATTGATTTAGTGTTCTGTTGGATGATGGTCTAGAGGTGGACTAAACGTGAAAACATACACGTTCCTCGCACCCGTCCTGCCCCACTGACCTTCTGTTCATACTCCTGCAGCACTTCCTTCATGGCGTCCCCCTTGGCATACTGCATGGGGGTGTGGCCGTTCTCATTTTCAATGGAAGGGTCCGCTCCTTGGGCAAGGAATAAAACACAGCACTTCATACATGAACAATGACATCACACCTATGTGTTGATCTGCCTTGATGTGTACATCTTACAGTATATGGCAAATCAGTGTATGATCAAATTTGGCTCTCAAATATGCTCTCATTCTCTACGGAAGGGTCAGCTACTAGGGCAAGGAATAAATCATGTCACGACATACATAAAAGTTAAAGGGAAGGTGAATGATGCCTGTGTGCGGAAAGGCATGACCTATCGTAGTGAGACATGGACAATAAAATCATCCAGCGTGGAGCGAATTGAAAAGATTAAGATGAGGATGGTAAGATGGATGTGCAGGGTATCATTATGTGAGAGAAAGAGAAACAAAGACCTCCTCCAGTCAACGGGCCTGGTAAGAAAAGGAGAGGTGATGAGAAAAAGCAGGCTGAGATGGTATGGTCATGTGGCTAGGAGAGAAGAGACTCATTGGCTCCAGAGAATACAAAATTTCACAGATGTTGGGAGGAATCCATGTGGGAGACCTCGTAAGACATGGAAGAAATAATCAAAGCAGACAGAAAAGTGTTGAACATTACCCACATTGACCAAAATGACAGGACGGTATGGAGGAGAGCCATCAAGGAAATGAACTGTCTAACCCCACAAAGTGGGAAGTTTATACCTTGATGATGATGACTATACTTACATAAACGATGACATCAAACCTAGGTATTGGTAGAGCATTGTAGTCCACCTCCAATAGGTATATTTCCCATTCAGTCTAGGGGCTTAGGGTTTATATTGCATAATACCTGAACTTAAAGGATAATCTCAAGATTTTACTTGTAGACCGAACAAAGATAGACCAAACAGGAGTAAACCTAACGGCTAGAACCCCAAAAGGCGCTGACATATCAGGCATGCCTTTGTATCATTAAAAACAAAAGCTGCTCAGTGGTATTAACAACATAGCTGGTATGCACTTGTGCCTGGGGTACCCCTAGCTGCACACAGGTGCCTTACATACCACATGACTGAACATTAGCAGATGCCTGACACACCCAGTTGCTCAAATTAGATTTCTGAGCTAACAAAATCTAGAAAATTTAGCCACAAATCCTGAAAAGTTTAGCGTGGAGCACTGCATACCTGCTTCTAGAAGGATCCTGACCACACCAATATCACTGGACAGGACTGCATAGTGGAGTGCTGTGCAGCCTCGGAATGACGCACGGTTGTTGAGTCGCCCACTGAACTCATCCTCACGCTCATACAACACTGCATGGAAACACAGACACAAAAACAGACACGTGGTACTGCATTGTATATGAAGAGCTTCAAGGTGTTGTGGCATGATACACTGATCCAATCAACAGTGGAAGTTATAAATATTGAGGACAGAGTTCAGAGTTACCATTAATGGTAAGTTTTATGCAACGGGGCCAAGGTCTATGAATTAAAAGTCATCAAGCAGGGGGTAAAGCAGGGCGTTTGCTGCTTGGAATCATAATTACACAAAATAGACACAATCTTCGAGTAGAGTATATCTTACCTTGCAGTGAGTTAAGGCTCTTCTCCTGTGCAGTCTGCCACACACTGCTGAACTCATCTCCAATGTTTGGGTCCCCTCCTGCTTTCAGCAGCTCTCGCAGTACACTGGGCAGGAAAGGAAGGGAAACAAATATTCATTCATTCAACTGGGGCATGTTTCTCGACAACTCTAAATGAAATTCTAAATCCTATGATAAGCACTGAGGTCATTCTCAAAGCTAATATAACTTTTACCTCAGCTCAGCTCAGCTCTAAACGCTGGAAGGATTGGACGATCCTGAAGAACAATAGTGACATCAATTTTAAGAATGGCATGCTCGCCTAAACTATTATTCGCATGGTATCTTTGAAGACGAATGTGACCAAAATGGATGCGTGGTGTTTGCACCAGGCGTTTTCTTGAGTGGAAACCACACTGTACCCCACAATGGTCAACAGAGTCTTTCTGGGCCCTGTTGCATAAAACTTACCATTGATGGTAACTTTGCTATCAATGGCAACTTCTATGGAAACCTTGGATTTGATTGGCTGTCCAGCGATGTTACCATGGTAGTTACTATTGATGGTAGAGTTACCATTAATTGTCTCACCTTTCACGTCTGTTGATTGCTGCTACATGCAAAGCGGTCCACCCAAGGTGATGCTTCTCGTTAACTTTGAAGCCTGACTGGAGTATTCTGGATATCGATTTCAAGACAAACATAAAAATCCACATGAACATGAAGTGCACAGAACTATAGCATTGGGTGAACTATAATATAGTTCTGCTTACTGCTTACTATTCACAGGCTATGAAGGTGTTCATTTGCACGATCATCGTTGAAGTGGATCAATATAGTTCGCATTAATGAAGGCTATGCATTAAAAATTGCGCATATTGAGCAATAACTATTTTCATATTAATGAATTGCAATTTTCAACGGCAGCTGGTTCATTTTGCACAGGAAATATGTACAGCATCTTACAATTCTTACACAGGAAATATGTACAGCATCTTACAATTCTTTGCTCATTCGTCTTTCAGTGGTTGAAATGTCTCACTCAATTCTGAAGCTTCTTGCAGTTCAGTCGCCCAACTTTATTTTCATGGCTCTGTTTCTAACTGTAAATAAAGTTACTATAGTATACCCATAGCAGCTATCTTGCTTTTACCTTCAATGTCACAAGGGAGAATGGGCATTGACTGGGAGCAATCTTTGTGTACCTTTCATGCATTTTGGCCCCATTTTGGAATTTTATATTTCATTTAATTTATTTCTACTCATAAAAACATACAAAATATAAACAAATAGACAAACATAAACTGACATGGTGGCGGAGTCATTAAGGAGACTTGTTTGAAAATGACACCGTTTACGAAAAGTAAAAAAAACATTAAAAATGATAAAATACACAAATAGAGCAGCAGTTTGTGTAGTACGCACAGGGTTAATAAAACAACGTATTTGTGTTCGTTGAATGTTGTAAGCAATAATTGCAACACAAAAATAAACACAATATTTTACAGTGAATATTTTTCAGGTAGATTTATAACATTCTCAGTTTGAGTTCTTGAGACTTTGTGTACTTACCTTTTCATCTCCTCAGAATCCCCTCTCCTAGCTGCAAGGAACCATCTCTCCTTCACTGCAACATCACAAGAAAGCAGCAAAATATACAACAATAAAATTAAAAATATAAAATTAAAAATAAAATAAAAAGTATTGGCACGGCATTGCAGACTCTTGTTAGTATTAGTACTTGATTTGGCCATCTCAATTCTCATGTCTTAAAGGGAAAGTCCATTCATCACATCCACTCATCACATTCAGACCTTCTCCCGAAAGCTGTGTGCAGCTGTGTGAAGATGAATGGTGTAGTCACTTAAAGGGACAGTTCACCCTGAAGATAAGTTGGTTTCAATAAAAATAGAAATATGAAAGAAACTTAGTGAAGGTTTGGCGAAAATCTATCAAAGGATATGAAAGTTCTGATCTTTAGAAATGTCAACTTCAATTTTGGAACGTCATATGCCAGGTACTCTCTCATTTGTGTATGATTACATAAATTGCTATTTTTCTATCTTTGATGAATTGATGGAACATTCTTTTTTCCCAGAGAAGTAAGTGTGTACACACATGCTTCTGATGATGTATCAAAATGCAGAGGTAAAATGATGCATATCCTTTTGAGAAAATGGACATTGTAAACAATAATTGTACACAACACATGGGACCTCCATTGAGAGAGAGCACCTCGCATGTGACGTCACAAAATCACAACTTTAATAGATCATAATTTGTTTATCCTTTGATGGATTTATGGTTTCTTTTTGTCATGTTTCTGCTAAAAGTTTGGTTGGGAATATAGACCAACTTAATTTCATGGTGACAGTGACTTATCACATATATTATAGGAAAGTTATCCCACAATGCTGGTGCTACCGAATTCTAGCGTAATTTATGGTATAACTTCAACAAAGTTAGTGCAATGCATAATAAGTAAGGTTGGCCATTCTCACCGCAGTCTCCTTACTCGACGCACAAGCAAAAATGCATATTAGAGCGCAATGGTAAGCGTACAGTGTATCACGCACTGGACTACAGAATCACCATCGGCACAATAGTTTCGGTCAAGCTACACAATTACGAGTCAAAAAAACATTAATTTCATCAAAGTTATCGTCTTTTGAAATTTCAGGCTACAAAAAATTACATTATTCAGCAAATGTCAAAACTATATGCTTATTAGAAAGTCCATTTTCCCCACAATTCCTGCTGTGCACCCGCACGGCCACGGCGATTGCTGCGGTCGCCGACTGGAGAAGTCAGTTCGAGCCAATGTGCGTGCCTACAGCATTACATCATGGGCGTTCCAAGAAAATATGATCGAAATGAAGACACTCTTATTGTGGCAGTCCTCTTTTTTCAAACCCAGTTCCATTAAACATGATAGGGTAGCCTCAAAGAACATACAATTCTGCTATATTTATTAAAGAGCAACTTCAAACATAAACATAAACAAGCTACAAATTTCTTTTATTTTTTTTTTCCAAATCACCAACTCAGGAAAAGCTCATTACAAGGCATTAGCAATACACGTTAAATGCTGTGGGTGTCTGAGCCTAAGTAAGGAAACACACATTTTCGGCGATAAATATCGACAGATAGTAATGTTTTAATATAGGTCTAGCATAAGTGATTTGGTGAAGAGTATAATGCTCATTGGTTTTCGTCTGAAATCGCGTTTTCATATGTGCGGTGAGAATGGGCTCCCCATCAAATGCCAGTGGCAGTAGGGTTTCCACAGCACAGTGCACAATGTGCATCCTCTGATCTTACCCGCTTTTACAGACTCAGCACACGCCGCTACAGCCCCGAGAGATATCAGCGCAACACCGTACGGTTTGCTAGCTGTCGTCGAAACACGTTGCAGTAGACAACGGAACGCACTCGATGACGTATACATCCACTTTCTTCCAATGCAAATGCATGACTGAGAATTGATTTTAAACAGCAGGGACTTTTTGGATATTTCTAAGAAGGATTTAGAATGGGTATCACTTTTAATAGCTTGTAAACTTGAAACAATCTGACGCAATCGAGACACATTTGCGCGGAACATGGAGGCTGCCATCTTGAATTATCAATCATAGCGTCACACAGATCGAGGCTACCAACAAATCAGTTTGTCCCAAAGTGTGTCTTTACAATGATTATAATATTTATTATATGAATCATTATTATTTTGTGTATCTTATGAATTAAATTTATACTGAAACAGCTCACTTTGAGTGACCCTTTTGGCACATTTATGACATGTAAACATTCCGTGACCTAATTTGGAATGTGAGGAATCTTGACCCCGTGGGCGTGAGGTCATTCAATTATCAGGAAGGCTAGCTGAACGGCGCTGTGCGTTGGTGGAGGAGTGGCCCGGTAGTGTTTGGTGCATGTTACCCATCTTCGCTGCGGCTTAGCATTACCTCGAGTAACCTTTTCGGTTGTAAGCAGCGATTATCCTGTCATGGGAGAGTCATTTCAATGGACGTTTTGACAGTCGATTGTTTATTATCATTTTGCGGATCAACCACGAATGTATTGCTTACTATCCAAAGGCTGTGAAGGTGTTCATTTGCACGATCATTGATAAAGTGGATTAATTTTCAACTCCGTCATAAGCGAGGATTCTTGACCGAAAATCCAGTCGAACCGCTCGCCGTTGCATACCCGCACTGCTGTTCAGCATCTGCCGTGTAAATTGCCGTGTGATCTGCCGCCTTCTTCGCAAAGCTGTTTTGATTGACATTCGATTCCCGAAGTGAAACCTTCGAAGCTCAGTCTCAGATGCGATGCAGAGAAACCCAGTCGCAGCCCTCCCGTGATTGTCTATACACAATTAGTCTTTCATGTCGACCAGATCGAGAGGACTCATAAGTGGATTGTATCTTGTCCGTCATATTAATATTTTTTAGTCTAGTCCAATCAAACACAGTTAGATGCAAAATGCTTCAAAGAGTGAATTATTTGTCTTGACAAGTCGATGACTGCAGAGTAAAGCATCTTAGCTATTCTTAGCCATTCATTTCATTGGAATTTGAATCCCGGAAGCCAAGCACCTGTCTTGGAGCTTGACTGCTCAGATCATTATAACAAGGCTTCTTCTTCAACTAGCAGTTGAAGAAATAATAATTTGACTGGCAGTACACTTGACTTGAACTTAACCATGGATGACATCTTTTCACAAATCCGCGATGGAAATGCAGTGTATGTGAGAGTCTGGTTGGACAAGGTGGAAAATGATCCAAACCAAGGGTAAGAATTTTATTTGACATAAATTAGATCAAAATGCAAATCGAAAAAAATGATTGTTTCATTGCTTCTTAATCATTAAACAGGAATAACCATCTTATTCGGGGCATTCTTTAATCGAAATTATATTTTTGGAGGAGCCAGATGCAATCTCAGCGGATCCAACGTCCTACAGTACAGAGACTGATTTTTCGGTCTACTTAATCTACGTAATACTACAAATGTTTTGATGTCATCGAGAGTTTTATTCTTTATACATGTATGTTTTGACCAAAACCTCTTTAGAAATTGTAATCAGATTATATATCTTGTATGAGGGTGCCTCAAACTGGCCCAACTGTTTTCTTTTGAGTTTATTTGAGCAAGATGATCAGCATATGTACTGACATTTCCCTCCCATTTTATGAATAAAATTGTGCTCTTTCAACTTGAAGAACTGTTTTCGTATTGAAAGTGTGCAAGAAACTTGGGGAGAATCAATCAATTGTGTCCTTTATCCAGGTATGAAAATTTCACAAAACCTTTCTATGAAAGATGAGAAAATAAGATAAGTACGAACGCTGAAGTTGAAAAACAAATATTTTGAATAAAAATGTGATAATATATTTTTTCACTTTTTGCATCCATTTTCCCCAGAAAATAATGCATTTCATTTTTTTTAATGGATACTAAATGCATCCAATTGCACATTGAGGCATCAGTAATGTGCATCGAGCAGAAATATGCGGGGGTCAATTTCAAGGAAAGGGGTCGGTTTATGGCCCAGTCACTATACTTGCTGAAATAGAATGTTGTTGAGGGATTCAGGGGCGACTTCTCTCCAGACATACAGTTGAGGGCATACACCCATGGCATTCAGTGAAATGTGTTTGCTTGCCAAACATCCTTAAATTTACCATATCTTCAGAAATTATAAATACTGTCATGACAATTTGGTATCAAATGAAAGAGCGTATTACGCTCTTTTATGTGATTGGGATGCAGTTGGGATTGTGGAATTTTCTTTGAAGAAAAAAAAGTAATATTTGTGCCAAATGTATTCTATTGTTTCTTATCATATTTTAAAATATCGTTTCATAGAAATATATAAATGTCAAATCTATTATTAATAATTTCATATTACATTTTATATCATGATATGTCAATATTGAACAAAAAAAATATAATCTGAAATGTTTGTGTTGAGAAGTAAATAGCACAAATATGAACTGTTTTTGTCAAGGTTTGTTTTTAAGTTGTCTAAAATATTAAGATTTTTGGGGAGAAGATGACATCTAAATATTTTACAGCTCCTGATGACAAAGCAATGTGATGAAGGGGCATGACATAATCATTTGTTTGATATCAAATTCATCATGACAGCACAAATCTTTTATAAGATACAGTAAATAAATATTATAATGTTCGGCAAGTGTCAACTCTTCTTTGAATTTCCTGGGTGTATTCAAACTTCTGGCCTCAACTGTACCTGTTTACCCTCTCACTGTGCCATAGGACAATTAACCCTCAAAACAATACAGTACAAAAGTCATGTACTGTACCCTTCCCCTGCAGCAATTGCCCCCCCCCCCCCCCCCCCCCCCCGGCCCAACTTTATTCTTATCCATGTGCTTTATTCCTATCCTGCTAACTACTGTACTCCTATTACGCCAAAACAACATCTACACTCTGTATACCCCAAATGCATTTTTTTTTACAACTTTGGTGTTAAAAAACTCATCTTACAAAAGCCTACATGTACACAACAGCTCAAAGGAACTGGCGTAGGGAAAGGGAAGAAAGGGAAGGAGCCGCAGTTTTAAGACGTGGTATATTTTGTCCAGTTCAGCATGAAACATGATGCTTTAGCCAAAAAAGCATCGTGTTTCATGCAGAACTGGACAAAACATACCGCGATTTAAAACTGCAAGTCCTTCCCTTTCTTCCCTTTCCCTTTCCCTATGCCAATTCATTTGAGCTGTAGAGTACCTGTATTATGAGCAAGGTATTATTTGACTAGTGTTATTGTCCCATGGAGTAATTTTGCTAAAAGTCTAGATATTAGACAATAATAATTTTCTTTCATGTGATATCAAATATTGGTTTGTTTCTTGATATTAGTGCAGTATTGAATAACAAATTCTTTCTGTCACTATCTAAGTATCTTCATTGGAAATATGGACTGTGAAATAGGGCAAAAAATAAAAATGTATAATGTATCTATTTTTCAGGATACAAAGCTCCTGACATGTTTTGCATTTAAAGGGAAGTCTCCCCTGAGGTTAAGTTGGTTTTGATAATTTGAGCAGATGTAGAAAGAACCAAATTAGTGAAGGTTTGAGTTATGAATTTTCTTAATTTTGTGATATCACATGATAACTTCTGTGGTATCTAAAGTTGTGGCCTATTTATTTGGAAAATTTACATTTTCTCAACAAGATAATATATTATTTGTGTATTTGATGTGTCATATGTTTTTAAACACACACCTCAATGGAAAAGATAAATTCCGTCATGAAAAACAGATACAGGTAAACAGTGCACAGCATGAAGGGAGAGCAGCATGCAAATGTCATCACAAAATTAAAATCAATTAGCCATAACTTTCTTGTCCTTTGACGGATTTTCACAAACGTTTCTGCTACTAGTACAATTAAAACCAATTTAACTTCAGGGTGGATTTTCCCTTTTAATACTCTATAAAGAAAAGCCATTTTTTCTCAAGGGGTCTATTTTGCAGCACAGGAACTAAATCTCCCTGTGCTCCCATGTAATTTGTTCTCTGCCGTGTAATTTAGAGTGGAATGTAAGTCAGCCACCGTGAGCTTGAAAACAGGAAGCTCTTTAGATTACGGTGTCATGAACAGCAGTGATTTCCTGTCATGTCGCTCCTTACGCGCGCCATCGGCCTACTCAGCGTATAACATGTCAGTGCACACGAGTATTGGTACAGAAGTCTGGATATGTACACAGAACCTGTTTAACCACCTTATTTTTTTTTTAATTTAAAGGGCATATACTGTACTGGGAAGACAAAAAGCTTTCAAATGGTGATCGTGAGCAATCTTCTTGCCAATGGTCTTAAATTCATGTTTTGTCCATTTTAGAGCCTTGCTGAAATTTATTTGCCCTCAAATGATCCACATTTGGAGAGATTAGTGATTTAATCACAGATCTTCCAAATGTTCGGCCCGAACAATTTGAGGATTTGTGATTTAATTACTAATTATTCCAATTGTGGATCATATGAGGGCAAATAACCTTCAGCAAGGCTCTAAAATGGACAAAACATGAATTTAAGACCATTGGCAAGGAGATTGCTCACGATTACCATTTGAAGGCTTCTTTGTCTTCCCAGTACAGTATATGCCCTTTAAAGCTAGGAAGTCTTTGACGAAATGATTGTTGATTATTATGTACTTGTAGTGTCACAGTACACGAATGAAAAAATATGAATCAAATGAAAATACCGGTAGACAAACCAAGCAATAAATGGTTGGCATGAGCTTATGGATGTGCGATAAATGTTTAATTTTTGTGTAACATCTCTTTACAGTACATTATAATGTTGAGTTTTGTCATCTTTTCAAAATTGCAAGCACACAGAAAAAATATGAACAAAAGAAAACAGTACATGATCTAAATGAAATCACAATAAACAGATTTTAGTAGTGTTGGATGGATATATCTGAAAAACACTCAATTGTTTTATTAGTATGCACTTCTCTGTTGCTTATTCCTTTGTTCTGCAGTACTTAATCGGAGCGAGTTATTTAGAAAATCACAGATAAGAATTATGTTCATTGAACTGTAAATGACGACAGGAAGACAGAATATACAAGAGATAAATGTAAAAAAAAATAAACAGGAAAGGAATATTGAAAGAAAAACTTAAACTTAAAAACTTAAAAAAATAAACATAACAATTACAACAAACATTTGAGAATAATCAAATATGTAGAAATACACATTTTTGTACATCATAAAAAACTTATGCGTTTTTGAAAGTATTATTAAGGCACAGTTCTCGAAGTGAAGAATAACTTCAAATATCTGGGATCCTGGATCGCCTCGACAGACCAGGACATCAGAATCAGACGTGCCCTTGCATGGAATGCCTTGCATAGTATGAGAAATGTTTGGAAGTCCCAAATTAAAGATGACATAAAACGCCGGCTTTTTGTTGCAACAGTTGAATCTGTCCTGCTCTATGGAGCAGAGACGTGGACACTCACAGCCCAACAAGAAAAAGCACTGGATGGAGTGTACACACGTATGCTTAGGGTAGCTCTTAATGTGTCTTGGTGTGACTTCATACGAAATGTCAATTTATATGGTGGTCTCCCAAAAGTATCTATCAAAGTGCGTGAGAGGAGAATGAAAATAGCGGGACACTGTGTGAGACACCCTGAACTATCTGCTAATCCCCTCACACTCTGGGAGCCTAAACAGGGTACTGCAAGAAGAGGGAGAAGTCGGGCCACTTACATTAGCGTACTAAAGAATGACACTGGCCTTGATAGCGTTAGTGAGCTCAGGACAGCCATGATGGATAGACAGGTCTGGAGGTGCAACTATGTTCATGGAACCCGAGATGGCATAGGCTGAAGCCTATGCATGCCCTCGAATTAGTAGTAGTAGTAGTAGTATTAAGTGTACTGACCCTAAATTTAGATTATTAATGGTGGTGTATGTATCAAGCGGGCCAAAATGATAAAGTCCAAGTTTAGGTACCTGAAATTCAGGACAATACTGTGTAAGAAGTTCCCTTGAATGTAGAAACTAAAAACTGACATTCTGTGGTATTAATCAATTGTTTACATTTCAAAAAGACTAATGTATTGTAAAATAGTGTGAACCCTTAATGTGACAATAAAGTTAAACTTCAACATCACAATCTCTGATTCAATGACTGCTGTCAACATTCTTGTAACAAACAGCTGTATGTAAGTAATACTGTAGCTGACTTACACGTAATCCATCCCATTAGTGGAAAATTAATGAAAACAATACAATCTTGTGATATGTTTGTTGAGATGACATACTGTAGATATAAATGAAAGAAAACAGGGACTTTGTTTTACTTAAACAAGAAGCTCAGCCTGAGAGGGGAGTTCATGTAGTAAAGTGTTATCATACATTATTGAATCACACATAGTACGCATACCAGCGCTGTTTTCACACTACGTTGCACCTCCCACCCCATACCAGACTTCACTAATGCCTCATCTCTGCTGTCTACCATAGATAAGCCTCAAGAATCAATTTAACCCTCTCAGTACTGACCATTGGAAGGTCCCATCTCAATAACGACACAATTTGTTACCTATGGGACTGAAAGGGGTAATCCCCCTGCCGTTAACAAGCTGCCCGTGCCTGGCATCTGGCGAATAGATCAATTCATCTCGCGTCTATCCAGTATCCACTCCCTTAATTTACTCCCTCCCTGCTCCTCTCAGAGGAAGCTTTACTACTCGCTGTTTCAAGAATACCAACGCCATGACTGGTATGCTTGGCTTGGATATTAAAGGTGTTGTACCGAGACATTACCAACTTTTCTGGGGAGCATTGCACGAAACACTAGCACGGCATACAGGGCCAGTATGTAAAGTGTGAGCCATAATAGTGAAGTATGTTCAAATTAAGTTGTAGTTTGCCTTTGAGGTTTCACCTTCTTTCTCAAATGCAAATTGAATTTGCTATTCAACAAAGCTTTTAATAAATCTCCTTTTGTTCAAGAGTAGTCACTTACAATGTAGATTGTGATACTACATGTATGTTGAATATGAAGTTGTCAACTGGTACAATAGCCTGTAGCATGAACATGTACATGTACAAGTACACAAAAAGTAAATTATTGGTAATTTACTGTACATTTATGTATGCTGCTTCATGCAAACAAGTACTTTATGTACCGGTATGTTGTACAGTGTATACTGTAACATGCAATGTACTAAAAAGGTTAACTGTAGACTCATGTCCTTTTACAAAAACTGATCAGATTCTCCTCTCAAATGAATCCATTACTTAGTGCATGTGATTTCACCTTCCTCTATAGAAACTCATTGAAATCTGGAATAGACTCTATAAATATGTACATGTAAATGGGTTCATTGTTTTCCACTGCTGTCTTCAGAGACGACCATGGCTTCAGTCCCATGCACTGGGCCTGTAAGGAGGGCAGGACCAACATCGTTGACATGCTGCTCAGCCGAGGCGCTAAGATCAACGCCACGAACATGGGCGACGACACTGCCCTGCACCTAGCCGCCGCCCACGGATACAGGGACATCGTCCTCAAGGTAACCAACGATTGCGATTACGAGTGATCACGACTTGCCATGCATTTCCAATCAATGCTAACTCTGTATACTAGATAATAGTGGATTGGACTTGTGATTGCTTCAGATCAATTCTCCCTATCGCATATAGCTCTCCGAATCTGAAGGTGTGTGGCGCTCCAATTTTTTTACCTTTAATTCTCGGGATATAAACTTTCGGTTCAGGAACATTCTATAGCCATCGTCTTGCTTGTGTCTTTTCATTCTTTAATTAGTCCATCCACAATCAATGTTGAGGTAGGCAAAAAAATCACCGTGAGTGATTAGTGGTAATTTTTTCAAGTCCTTCGTCCATGTAACAACCCTTCCATTTTAATATTACAAGGTTTACAAGGGTTGAAATTACAGATTCTGTGCGTTATTGCGTGAATTGAATACGTACCAAACTCTTACCGGAAGTATATGTCCCAAGAGCAATAGATCAGATATCGGTATCACGAGGGGATATCGCTTGATATCAGCTACATGTACATGCATTAGAGAGAATTGCAACTCTTTATGAGACAGGGCCCATATGTTATAAAACAGGCACGAAGAACTCACCGCGCTCTTTGTGCTAGTGCCTTCCCCCTCCCTTCCATAGCGCTATGGCTGTTCCCAGCCTACGCTAGCTATACGTCCACAAATACAAGAGATACGGCTGTGCTGCTTTGCGCTAAGCTACACCACGGGAAAATTTAAAGGGCATATACTGTACTACATTTTGAAGACTTTTTTGCCTTCCCAGTACAGTATATGCCCTTTAAGGATGTAATTTTCTGCTAACCCAAAATATCCATTTCCACCACGCAAAAAGTGTTACATGTATGGCGACCAGCCTGCCCTGAACCATGTAATGCTTTATTCAATATTGAGGAAAAATTATTCACAGGGGCATTGTTGTTCTCCATGGGGGCATTGCAGGGGCTGAATCGCCTTGAGCCCCTGATTAATATTTCCAATGATAGTCAATTTTAAATACGTACAAAAGCAATGATTATTTTGGTTTTAAAAACCCTGATGTCTTATGACTGGGATTGCACATGGATTTAAATTGTTTAAGCGCTAACCTTCGTATTTTAAGCATTTTATGCACTTTAGGTGTTTCCAATCTTGAAAGCACTGTTTACCTGTACACAACAGCTCAAAGGAATTGGCATAGGGAAATGGAAAGGGAAAGGGAAGAAAGGGAAAGAGCCGCAGTTTTAAACCACGGTATATTTTCTCCAGTTCAGCATGAAACATGATGATTTAGCCTAAAAAGCATCATGTTTCATGCTGAACTGGACAAAATATACCGTGGTTTAAAATTGCGGCTCCTTCCTTTTCCCTTTCCCTATGCCAATTCCTTTGAGCTGTAGTGTATGTGTATTCTTGTAACTAGAACATCATATTGAAGTGGCGTCGTTAGACATGAATAAACCGGTACATGGAACCAAACATGTACGATACACATGTTACATGAAGTATGCAATTTCAATAATACATACTCTACTTGTCACCACTGAGGGAATTTACTCTCCTTGTTTGCACTGCTTGTGAAGCGATTAAATGTTGTCATTAGTGCCATTCTCATTGGGCTAAAAAAATCATGAAGTTAGAAAAATCGCGAAGGTAGGGTGAAAGTTGCCTAGCAACCGTACCAAAAGCCAAACGGTCCTATTGTCCCGGTCCCCTAACTTCACGATTTTTCTAACTTCGCGATTTCTTAAAGCCCAATGAGAATGGCACTATTGTTGCAGACGTGTATTGTCCTATCTTTTTCTACCGCAGCTCATGCAACACAGAGCGGACATCAATGCCATGAACGAGCATGGGAACACGCCCCTCCATTATGCCTGCTTCTGGAACTACCACCAGATATGTGAGGTAAACAAACAGGCCTGTTTCCACTGCCACATATTTCAATATCTATTTGGTTTCTGTATTTCACATACACATTTTGATTATACTGTACATAACTGTAATCACTTCAAAAAGGTGAGTGTACATCAATATAAATCTGTGCATAATCATGTGTGTAAAGACGTTTGAATTACATAATATGAAAAACGGTGCTGCAGCTATATTGAATGAATGCATTATTCCATAGTCCCTTATTTGTTATAGGGTGTGTTTATCATCTTTTCAGAATTTGACGAACGCGTTTCCAAATGCGTTTAAAAAAAAATGGTGCGTTTATCAACTCAGTTGCCCAAGTCGAAAACTTGCCTTGTCACTGCGCAGCTCTACTGCGCCGTTACATGTGCACTGTAGTACAATAGTGTGCAATCGATGTGTTTTCTTGGCGTGGCACGCGTGTTTTCAAAAATCGGAAACACGTGGTTTAAGTCGTTTCAAAACAGTTTTGCGTTTATCTCGCTTCTCTAAACGCGTTTCTGCCTCAAATGTGTTTAGGATCGCACAAATTTGTGTGTTTCAAAACAGCTTTCCAAACCCTATAATCAAAATACCTTTGCGTTTATCAACTCCCTGAAACGCGTTCAAAAAAATTTAAATGCGTTTGGAAACCTTAATTCTACCAAAAAAGAGTTGATAAACACACCCAAAAAGGGGCAGGTTGCTTGAAACAATGACCAAGTTTAGGCTGAGTTCTATGAAGTCAGTGAGCGCTTCCTAGGCGCTGGTCAAGTCAAACATGTAACGTCTAGTACTGGTATGCATAGTCATGTACTGGCAACCATCGCAACATTTTGAAGACTTACATAGGTACGGAACCTCAATATGCTGCCATAAATAGAACTACATGTAAGGTTAGGATTGTCATTAGATATCCAAAATCAGTTCTGCAAGTAGTTCACCATGATTGGCTCTCAAAGAAAACAAATATTTTTCTTTTTGTGTTTTTTGTGTTGTGTTTTTTTTTTTTGAGGGGGGGGGGGGGCTCCATTTAAGCCTGATCAATGTCATGAAGGGAGCACCCTGTGCATTATACGCCAAGGCCCATCTTCATAACTTTGGTTTAACTAAGACCGCGTACTAAACCTAGACTAACTTTGAGGGGCACAAAATAAACCATTGATGCTGTCAAAAAATAATTGATTTTCAACACAGGATCACAACAGTGGGTGATTTCAATCATTTGCTGTAATTATTATGTGGACAAACTTGATATACCATAGTGATTCCGTGGACAAAATCAATTATATGGAATCATGGAATAATGTTTCATGTTTGTTTTATTTGGCTTCCCATAAAGTTCTTCTAGGATTGAGACACTGTTTGTGTCCTGAATACAAGCCTCTGTGTATACCCTACATGTATGATGATGTGAGCAGGGATGTGTTATGGAAGGTGTTATGGCGTGGCACCGCGAAAAAAAATGTCTTCTCAGCATGTGCTTTTCAGGTGTTTTAATAATAGCGAACAGGATTGCGTAGCAGCGGTTTCTCAGATAGAACACAAGAAATGTAGAATCTTATTTCGCTTGTCCAGCTCTGTTGGATTACATCAATACTTTTGTGAGGAAAAGAGATATCAGCGAACAAAAATAATATTTTTTTTCTACTAAAGTATCTCAGTTGCACACAAATGCACGCAAACTCTGTTAATGAAAATAAACAGCTTAAGATATGATTTTGATAATGATTGAATCCCACATTTCCGGAAATCTGCGGAAATTGAAGAAATTTGTGAATTGTGTAAGTAAAAATATTATCTTATATCTCCGTTTGTGCATCATTCAACAATTATTTAGAAGAAAACCGAGTACACGATCTTCAGTGGTGTTGCCCGTTACTTTCTTGAAAATTGCACAAAAATATGATAAGAAACATAGCTTCCAGAGACAAAACGGTGAATTAAAGATATTGCTTTCCAAGTTGACAGCAGCTAAATGTCGGTGCCGCGCATGGGATATCAAAGCATTGTAGTGATTGTGGAATGCTTTGGAAATTCATTAGCACGCTTTAGTATCCATACAGAGGTTTGAATATACTATGCTCGAGTTACTTCTCCTTCCTAACACATCCCTGATGTGAGGGCTCATTTTTGCATTCAAGAATTTTGACACTATTGGCGATACATGTACATCAAACATTATTCCACGGCAGTTGTCTCAAGGTACATTGTGTTCCATTGTAGAGGAATTCTTTTGAATGGGTATTGTTAACCAGCTGGAGCAAACAAGGCAGGCTCTGTCCCAGGCTAGATGCAAGGCAAACTCCTTTTTTGCAGACTGCATTCTGTAATTGATTTGGGCTTGAAACCTTCAAATGGATGGATTCTAGCATTGAAATGGGAACATGTCTGGGACATTTTGTACAGATAATGAGGACGGATACAACAATGATGCCTCATCCTGATGCAATCATAGTCACTGTACAGGTCCAGAGGCAACCCCTGTTAGACCCTTTTTACACTGGAAAAAATATCCTTAGCCCTGTACTATAGGTGGGACTGAGGGAGGGGTGGGGGGGGGGGGGGGGGGTGCAGCCCCAACTATCGTACGGGGCTAAGCTTGGACCACTTTCTGTTCACATTGGTTCTTACCAAAGTGGGCTACATGTACATGTAGCCCCAATGATAGTACATGTACATAATTATTTGGCTCTGCAAAAAATCAGGGCTATCTTTGCAATTGCTAAGCCAACTCATAAAATCCGGGGCTAAGAGCTCCAGTGAAAACAGAAGCGAAAAATTGTACGGGGCTAAGGAAAAGCTTTGCTAAGGTCGCAAGGCGGAAACACAGTGACCAATCAGAGATAAGATAATGCACGACAGGCGAGTGACTTTGATGCGTTCAACTGAATGGTAGAAACACATGTGCAAGACGTACACTCATAAATATTCATATAAAGCTATCAAGAAAGTCCGGGGCTAACGATTTTGAATGTGACCATTGTGGATTTCTGAAGTTGGGTTGAAGCAAATTGTATGGGGCTAAGAATGCCAGTGTAGAAAGCCTCAAAAAATAGTATGGGGTAACGGAAAGTATGGAACTAACGATAGTTACGGGCTAAAAAAAAAAAACAAATGTAGAAAGGCTACTTGTAGAATTGCTCTCATTGATTTGGGCTTGAGACCTTCAAATAAGCAGGGGCGGTATTCCAAAAATCCACAGAGATAAAAATTTTATCTCCCCTAAGATACAATGTCCTCAAAATATTTTATCTTTGGTATTCCGAAAAATATTTTAGGAAGATTTTAACCAATATTAATGAGCGCATGCCCTGCGCTGCTATCCCAGAGGCAGCCAGTAATAAACGTCCTTTCATGTCTTTTGCATACATTAATACCATCAAGCTGATAGTGTGATGCCATGAAACTGAAAGGGACATTGCGCATCAATATCTATCAGGGCGTCGTATTGCATTTGATGCGCCCATGTGCAAAAAGGTGAATGCGCGAATTATTTTTGCATGTAATGCTGTGGGCCTAGGCGTGTACGTCTGGAGCAATTTTATCTTTTATCCTAACTTTTTTTCCTAAGTGCGTTTCAGAATACCGATTTAGCTCATTTGCATAAAAAATTTATCTCGGAGGCTCATTTACATAAATTTTTATCTCTACCTCATTTGAATAAAAATTTTATCTTTTATGTAAGTTGGCTTTTTGGAATACCAAAAGATTAAATTTTTTCCTAAGTCCTTGAGATACAATAATTTTTTTCCTAAGTTTGTTTTGGGAATACCCCCCAGGAGTCTAGCATTGCAAGGGGAGCCTGTCTTGGACCTGCTGAGAATGAGCAGGGGATTTAAAGACTCTCATGTCTCATCCCAACGTTTCAGTCAACCATACAGACAAACTTTTCATACAGGGTTATGGCTATTATTTGAAATAATGCGTACTGCTGGTTTTGTTTAAAATACATTGGATAGTAAGTAGAGCATCCGAAACATGTTTTAAATCCTGTAAGTAATATCATTGCTTGAGAGTGAGACAGCATTAAAAAAGATGAACCCTTTGGGACCAAAAGGGAACAACATGGACTTATTTTCCAATCTTTTCAAAATGTGATAATGGCTGGTGATTTAGACATATTTCACCAACCTAATGAGCTGGTATTGTATGGCTATATGTGACGGTGGTTTTGAAAGCAAGCCATGTCATTATGGGGAAAAACCTGGCTCATGGTCCTGTGATTATGCTTGCTCAAGCTGGCTGATAACATTACACCGAACACAACGATATGGGTGATTTTAAAGGATGTAGGTTATCAGCCTGGAGAAAAATGATGAAAAATATTGATTAAAATTACAATTGAAGTCAACATGCATGACATGTATCTACGATCGATGCAATGGAGGCAATACCTGCATTAAAGTATTTCTAGCTGAGCTAAAGGAAAATATTGGTCGATAAATCCAGAGTTAACACCATAAACTGTCTCGTTTATTTAAGATCAATTGGTACTGGTAGCAATAAAGCCGATCCTTAAAACATTCATGTCGTAGTCTGACACTTGATATCCTCTCATGTAACGTGAGCACGTACATTGTGGGTTCATACAAGTCATGTATGACGACTAGATACGTGTTACCTGCGAGTCTAGTGACACAGCTGGGGAGCGGGTCATTTCAACACTCATCACATCCAGACCTTCTCCAGACAGCTGTGTGCAGCTGTGTGAAGATGAACGGTGTAGTCACTTAAAGGGATAGTCTACCATGAAGTTAAGTTGGTTTCAATGAAAACAGAAATATGAAAGAAGCGTATTAGTAAAAGTTTGATGAAAATTGGTCAAAGGATAAAAAGTAACAATTGTTTCAAGTTTTTATTTTGTGATGTCATGTGCGAGATGCTGTCCCATATGCCTTGTACAATTTTGTTTGAAAATGTTGATTTTCACAAAAGAATATACATCATTTTACCTGTGCATATATCATTAGGAACACATTTTTACACACATGTGCATGTACCTCTAAGAAAAAAAAAGTCCTCCATCAAAAAACAGGAAAGGAGCAATTTATGGAATCATTCACCACACAACATATGGGAGAGCACCTCATACCTGACATCACTAAGTCAAAACTTTAGGAAGTTTCTGATCCAATTTTCATCAAGCCTTCAGCAATATGTATCTTTCATGTTTCTGCTTTTATTAAAACCAACTTAACTTCAGGGTGGACTACCGGTATCCCTTTAAATTAAAAGAAGTGAATTAGTTCCTTGTGTTTCAACGCTCCAATTTTCAATTGTGTGGTGCAATTTGCATACAAACAGTGTTCAGATGTAAGAGAGATTGATGAAAATGTCTTTAAAATAAATGTCTTATATGTTGTTGTCTGGTAGTAGTCTGATCCTTTAGGTCATTGATGATTACAACAGAAGAGATAAAATTATGTAAACAGGGTAGTGATTTTTTTGTTTGTTTCAAGAGAATATAACCACAATTACTGTTATTTTCAAATGAGATGCAGTTGAACCATTCCACAAAGATCGCTCTCCAGTCTATAGAGCTCATCGGTGTAAACAGACCACTCAACTTTGAATACCTTCGAACTGTTTCAAACACCTCTTGTTCATAATTATATACTTTGTCTTGTTCCTCTGGGTGGATTTTATAAAGAGATTTAGCTGTATTTATGTATTTCACAGCCATATTCATTAAATTTTAATGCAAACTGAGCAGTGTATAACTTGGTTAACATGTAATGAGCCATATGCTGCCTATCCCCTACTTTAGGTGCATGAATACCGTCCAGAAAATAAAAATCCAAAAACTGTACACACATAAAATATATCAATCAGATATGTGTGCTTTTTTCTTCATTTGTGGTCATCAATTATGCTTAGGTGTGGTAATGACATGAAGCAATAATCAACGTTGGTGAGGGTGATGGGACGAGCTATCACTTCCGAGGCGATCTGGATGTAGCTATCTTTCCGAAGCGCTGCTGAGGAAAGATAACGTGTACATTCAGATCGCCGAGGAAGTGATAGTTCGTATCATTGCCTGAAACCAAAAATTAATTATTTGCTTTATATTCCACATCTGAAATCAACTATATATACCAAAATTTACAATTTGACGAAAAAAGTAATGTTTACTTCTCTACCTAACCCCGAGCCGCCGCGTTAGGATGCACATTAGGATACGTATTAGGACGCTTAGTAGGAGCTACTGTTAGTCAATTGATAGTCTGAGTGTAACACACTTTTATTTCACGCATACTCAAATTATTGATCACGTGTTAGGACTGTGAGGAGTGAAGAGATCAGCGAAACCAAAAAGTACCATCACCTAGAGTGTAATGAACTTTTCTTCTCAGGTGATCAGATGGGCAAAACTACGCTTTATCACGTGATCAACTCTTGACCAATCATATAGCAACATTCTTAGTAAGTGGAATATAATGATACAATATGTATAACATTTTGTTTTTGACATTGTAATGTTTGCCCTGGCAGGATCTAATCAACAATGGTGCCTTGGTAGCTCTGTCAAACAAAGATGACGACACACCCCTGGACAAGGCCAAGGCCGATGTGGCTAACATGCTCAAAGGTCTGTTTCCTGCACTTACATGTACATGTATTCTCTTTTATTATTAAATCACTAAATAAATCATCAAATGTTTGCATTGATGTATTTCCAGACATTATCAAAAGCGACATAATATGTTGCTTTTCTTCATTTAAAAAAGCATTTAAATATTCATAGTGAACATTATATAAGGCAAGAAACAATTACTGATTTTCTTGATTCATTTACAGAATGTTCTTCCAGAATATTATTCTAGAGAGAACATTCTGTAAATAAATCAGTAATTGTTTGTTGCCTTATATAATATGCAGTATGAATATCCAAATGCTTTTTTGAATATTTGATTTTATATGGAGGAAAGCTATGTCTGAGCTGGTCTCATGTTTTAAACCTATTTAATCACAACATCCACATGAATTTTTTTTAAAGAATGGGCTGGTTTTGTTTTTCCTTTATTCATATACAATTTAAAAGATTGATGTTCTATCATAGTATCCCCACTCTGTCATTCATGGACGATTATTGGACAATGCTTTGGCTTGCTTTCAGTAAGATTTGTCTCATAGATGCATGTTTTCATTGTAGTTAGCACCCAGTAATTCATATATGATAATGACATATGTTTTGTTGTTTTTTCTTCAGAAAGAGCAAGTAGTATGGGCCAAGACTTGAATAAGATTCAGTACAGAAACAACTGGAATGGAACCAAGACAAGAAGTCGTGAGTAAAGCAACAACCATTACAAATCATCAACATCTTCCTCCCGGGCCCAAACTATGGGCCCGGGTATTTTCTTTCATAGTAAAGTTTAACTATGATTATTTCACTGTGGTCACTTTCTGACATTCCTAGTCCAATGTCAACCGATCCTTACTTCAAATGTGGACCCAACACCGTTCCTAACCCTAACCCGATTCTAAAATTCAATATCTCCTAATGGGTCCATTATACAATATGATAAATATATAAACATATTAAAAGCAGAAGTTATATATATTTTTTCAAGTACTAATCAATAATCTTCTCAAGATGAAAGGTTTGGCATTTTACAATACCAAAGCATAACATTTCCACTGCATTTAAAAAGTACTATAACGCATTTCTGACATTTGTTTTCAAGATGACGCATCAACTCTAGAAAAATTTACATGCCTCTATCAGCAACTCTGCACTTTCTCTCATGGAGAGCATACAGTTTTGCCTCGCCTGTGCAATCTATCCCGCTGCACATGCATGTAGCATGTGCGTTACATGATTTTTTTCATACTGTGTCGTTGTGCATTCATTGTGAGTCATTCATTTGGCACAGCCAACATTGTTTAAAGGGGAGAACATATTAAAAAAAATGGATTTCAATAAATCTACAATTTAGAATGGAGAGTGGATTAATGGTGGAGTCTGTTATACTGGTTTGGACTGTAGTCACATGACTGATGTTGCCAATTGGAAGAGGACATGATAACTTATAAAAAAACATATTTTTGAATTACTGTGAAAAAGTTGCTTTAAAAAGAACATCCATCTAAAGCAGGATTATAATTCATAATGGCGATCAGTATGCACTATGTGTGTATGGTATATTTCTTTTAATACAGTCTTTATTAAATGTTGCCGTGAATACAGATGGTGGGGGGGGGGGGGGGGGGGGAGAGGGGGTTCATGTAGGCTTCATAAGGATACATTTCATTTTAATCTTTGACCTTTTCCCATCTAGGTGACGGCACTCTGTCAAGATTTGCAGGAATTGATCTGAAACATGTCAAGTTACAAAACAAAATCAACAGCAGTCCTACAGGAGATGTGAGTACACTTTGAAGTCACATATTGTCAGCGTTTTTACGAACCATCCAATCCGTGTGCTGTACAAATCGGATGGCATGGACAAAACACTTTTGAAAAATTATTTTTAAAAAGTCACAATTAAAATCATAACAAAATATACACATCATCAAGCAAAACGATGTCAATCTTTTTAAAAACATGTTTCGTTTAATTTTAACATATTCTTTGAATGTGAAAACATAATGAGATTTTCCTTTTTGAACAAGTTTGGACCTAAACACTTGTTTGTATCAGATAATTAGTTAAGAACACAACAATGCCCATTGTGCATCACACGTATCAACCCACAAGGTCTTTTCTGCCAGAAGAATCATGACTTATTCATGACACTGTGTTGGCAGTTGTTCTATTTTGATTCCGAACTCTCTTTGATTTGTTTTAGATGTGGAAGGGTATCTGGCAGGGGACGTCAGTCATGGCCAAGGTCTTGAAGCTCAACAACGTGACGTCGCGCATCTCCCGTGAGTTTGGTGAGGAGTTCCCACGGCTACGCATCTTCTCCCACCCTAACATCCACCCTGTGCTGGGCTGCGTCAACCAGCCGCCAAACCTGGTCGTCTTGAGCGAATACCTCCCTCAAGGATCGCTGTTTCATGTTCTGCACGAAGCCTCAGGTATGGTAGCTTGAAAAGCCTATACAAAATTGGATATTTAATTCTTTGAAAGTATGCTATTTCTAAAATGTAGAATTTTTCTGATGTTATAAGCCTTTAAAATATGTTTTACAACACTTGAAATAACATTGAGTTTGAAGTAGTAATTTGGCGTCTGCCACAGTTATCAGAAATGTATTGTATGAAGACTCAAACATGGTGGCTTTAAAGAGGACTTACATTAATAACCATTTGTTTTTAGAGTCAAAAACTAAAAACTATGACACTTATCCATTGTTAAAATGTCTTCATAAGGAATCTTAAACATTTTCAAAAGCCTCACAATAATTAAACAACTAGGAAGAACAAAGCAATTAAAACACCTTCAGGCACATAGGTTCTAATTTCTAACATCACATATATTCTATGTGTTCTTGGTATGTATTTATACATGCAAGTTGTTCTATCTCTAGTTTTATATCTAGTTGCTAATGACATTTGTAGGAGTTACATGTACATATACACAGATGCTCCATATATCTACTATACATGACAAGCAACCTTCTAGACATTAAAAACTTAAAATGATGGCTTCAAGTTCGAGAAAATGCTATTCTGTATAGGCCAAAATAAAAACATTTTCAATATCTTAATTGTTATACTCAGAATGGTTTTATAGTAAATACTGCATCATTGGAGCTCTGTGATATCTGAGGTTTAGATATTATAGGGTTTAATCTCTAAATGTACATGCTGGAATACATTTCACATGTTCAAATGGTCTTTAGTCTAAAGTCTTTAGGTAGGATAGAAGGCCTGAGAAGGCAATCAGATGGGACATGTTTGGACAGCACTAGGGTTGTTTTCTGAAGATAAGTTCGTTTTAATCAGAGCAGAAACATGAAACTTTAGAGAAAGTTTGACGAAAAATCCGTCAACGGATAAGAAAATTGAAATGTCAATTTTGTGATGTCACGTGCAAGGTGCTTTCCCATATTTTGTGTAAAGTATAATTACATAAATTGCTCTTTTTCTGTTTTTGACAATATAATTATTTTTTATCCATACAGGTATGTGTGTAAGAACGCATTTCTTATGATGTATCAAATGCACAGGTACAAAGGTGCATATCCTTTTGAGAAAATTGACATCTTCAAAAAACATTGTACACAAAATTATATGGGAGAGTACCTCACACCTTAATCAAAACTTGAAAAGATCATAACTTTCTTATCCTTTGACGTATTTTCATCGAACCATCACTAATATGTTTCTTTCATGTGTCTGCTTTTATTGAAACAAAACTAATTTCAGGGTGAACTATCCCTTTAAGTGCATTTTCAGAATATATACCCTGGTGCAAAATGGAAAGGACAAATGCAAAATGCTACTGGGGTCTGTGGTGTAGACTAGCTATCGGCCTGAAGGGTTTCTAGGTCAGCAGGCTCATTACAGGCTTAGAGGTGTTTGGTTCAGGTAGGCATGTTATGTATGGAATGAATAGCACAGGCACTGGATGGAGCAGGTGAAAGGCCTCGCTCTGAATTCCTTACTCCATGTAGTATTCATGTACAGATCCTCCTTTGTGAAATATCTATGACTCACCGCTAGTCTTGCGTTCAGGCTTCAGAGTGTTTCTTTCTCCCGCAACATGAAAATCTCTTAAAGATGGACTGTCTCTTTTACAAACATCTGCAAATTTCATGGAAGTTTGCACATATTTAGCACGTATCTTTGGGATACCAACTGTGAAATTTTAAGGTCAGAGGTACTATAACTCCTGTAGAATAAATGAAAATGTAACTAGTTTTCACTGAGATTTGACTATTTTCGTGGTATGAAAAGAGAAAGCTCGATCAATTATTGAAGATTATTTCCTCAAAACAGAATATTATGCTTTGTCAATTTCAGGGAAAGGTTATATAGCCACTCTCTCAAATAATGACAAAATCAGGGAATTTTCAGATTTAGGTCTACAAAAGGGACGGGCTACCTGTAAGTCTGGACACCAGACAGGGCATGTATTCATTTTGCGGTCCAAAGCAGAAGTGATGGATAGTTAGTCTCCTTATTCAGACCTAGCAAGGATGAATTTGCAGATGAAAAGTATGATCTGTAGCCTGAAGCGTAGGCTAGCTCGTGAGGTTTATACGTCCTGTCCCACAGTAGCCTAGGTACGAGGCTGTGAGGTGCATGGACACAACCCAGTCTGTTAACAACTCTGTCTGGTAACACAGACTGCGCCCTAATGACATCATACAGTAGCTCCTCTGGCTTCTTCAGGGCGTAGTCTGTGTTACCAGACATACTTGTTAATAGACTGGGTTGTGTCAATGCACCTCACAGCTTAGTACGTAGGCTAGTCCTACAGTCCTGAGGGTATCACTGGGGGTATTGTATAATGTGTTGCAGATCTGACTGGTATTATTCATAACCTTGTAAGCCTTGGTAGGCATGAAAAGAGTATTTGATCTGCACCATCGTGCAAGCTGTTATTGTAGGTTTTAGCATGCCAAAAGTGATTCATACACAATGATAGGATGATTTCATTTAAACCCTAAATGACATATCAGGCTCGTAAAGTTGGGTCTGTTATGTGACGGCCTGATATTTCTCTATTCATTAAGGTCTTGAATTGAGACAAGTTAAGTCTTTCCATTTATTTTGACGTGCCTCACAGACCATTTCCCTTATGTTTGCAATGAAATGGATTGTCCTTTTCAGAGAATAAATATGGGCAATTCTAACCATCAAACTTAGATGTGTTCATAGTGGCTAAAGTGTATTTCATCTTCACTGTGTTCCATTAATGATTTCTTATGAAAACTACATTCTAGAATCTGATTGCTTACTTAAGTAGGCATATTACCAAAAAATCTTGTTAAACTTTACAGCCTGCAAACAAAGTATGTTAGATTTTGTCACAAAATCAATGTTTTTATCAATGAGATCAATACAATTGTGATATTTTTCCATGAAATCGCTATGGTGAGTGACTGAAATAACTCATCATTGTAACCCTGTTGATGAATCCATTGACTTAAAAGCTGAATTTAGACGAGTGTTTTTGTTGTTTTCTCGTGACCCATAGAGTTCATCCAGGTTAAGAAAGTAAGTTAAGTAACTATTGAATGAATGGGACAATGACTTGTTCTTATGATGCTACAGATGTCCTGTCCCTGTCCATGTAGCATCTTCTAGTCTGAAGCCTCCGAGTCTTAAAATCGCTCTCCATTCGTGTTGTGTTGCAGGTATTGTGGTGGACCACGGTCAGATGGTCAGCTTCGCTCTGGACATTGCCCGGGGTATGTCCTTCCTACATGCTATGGACCCGCTCATCCCAAGATACTATCTCAACAGCAAGAATATCATGGTGAGAAAGACCCCAAAGAGAATGGCAAAATTGTTCTTTGTCCTCTGTTTCTTCACCACATCCATATCTCTTTAAAGGGAATATACTGGGAAGGCAAAAAGCCTTCAAAAGGTGATCATGAGCAATGTTCTTGCCAATGGTCTTAAATTCATATATTGTCTATTTTAGAAACTTGCTTAGAGTTATTTGCCCTCAAATGATCCACATTTTGAGTAAACAGTGATTAAATCACAAATAACTTTCAGCAAATTTGTAAAATGGACAATACATGAATTTAAGACCATTGGCAAGAAGATTGCTCACGATCACCTTTTGAAGGCTTTTTTGTCTTCCCATCACAGTATATTCCCTTTAAGTATATTTTCCTCTTCCTTTTTTGTATTTTTAAAAACATTCTATTTTGCCTATCTTGGAAAATAACCTTCTGCAGATTTCACCATATTTGCATGAGATGCTATAGACTGGTTTCTAATCTTGTACTTGTCCCTGTGTAGATTGACGAGGAGTTGACAGCTAAGATCAACATGGGCGACACCAGGTTCTCTTTCCAGAACAGGGCAAAGCTCTTCAACCCAGCCTGGATGGCGCCTGAAGGTACAGATTAATAATCATTAATAATTAAATTATGCTGATATTATCAATAAATTCATGCCGTGTGTCTTGACATAGCAAATTGGGAGTAGTCTGATCTCAAAATTACTAATGAAAAACCACCAGTAAGATTTCCCACTTAAAACTCAAGAATATTTGCAGTCTTGGCCTTTTTGCATAAAACCTATCATTGATAGTAACTTTGCTGCCAATAGCAACTTGTATGGAAACCATGGTAGTTACCAGCGATGGCAGAGTTACCATAAATAGTAAGGTTTGGTGCAACAGGGCCATGAAAGCACTCAGGAATGAAATGTTGAATAACACTCAGAATGACAGAGCAGAGACAGTCTAAGCCAACGTGGAGTGTGCATCAGTGGCCAGAATACTTTGGTATTTCCAACTATCGATGAGGATATGATCAGTTAACCTGACCAGGACCCTGTAACAAAGGTTTGCGATCAATCGCAAAATGGCAATGGCCAATCAATATCACTGTTGCATGCGCTTTTTGTTCAAAAGACTGACCAGTAACCAATCAGAATTTGTCTTCCAACTTTGCGATTGATCGCAAACCTTTATGTTACGGGGCCCAGGTCTTATATGTCATGCAGCAGGATGAGCTATGATTTTCTCTTGCAGGGCCTGTATTCCTTCATGACCTGGGAGGCATTTCTCCGACAGTTACCATAGTAACAGTCAGATGCTAGTGCCTCTCAGCCAATCAAAGCTGAGGATTTCACTGAAATTGTCAACACTGATCATTTAGTCAGTGCTGACAACTCTCATGAAATGCCCTACTGAACATCTTCACTGAAATTACAAAATTGTATATTAGAATACAGTATTTAAAATTTGATGATAAGTGAAGTATTCTCACTGAATATGTGAAGTGCAATCAGTAATAACTAGCATGAGATTTTATGAAATTATGAGAAAAAGCAGTGTATTTTTCTGAAACGGGAAGAAAGCTTTAAATCTGAGACTCTATATTCGTTTTTGTAAAAAGTGTAAAACTTAGTTCCTTTTCCTGTGTATGCACCCTAGTTGCATAGCTGTCAATATTAAGAGCCTATATTCCCCTGTTAGACAGTGCCAATATTCTCAACATGATTGCCTTTTTTCTGCCCCGCCTCTCCCAGCTCTACAGAGAGGGGGCGACGACCTAAACAGCCGATCAGCCGACATGTGGAGCTTTGCCATCCTGATCTGGGAGCTGGTCACGAGAGAAGTGCCCTTCGCTGGCATGTCTGCCATGGAGATCGGCATGAAGGTAGCCCACAGTTTCTCTCTCATTCTCTATGTAGTTTGATACTAAGGTACTGTATACACCAATAATTTCACGAATTGGGAGCAAACCTCACATTTCGCGAGTGCTGTTTTGCATGATTTTAGAGGTGCTTTCATTAGTGTGAATGAACATGAACCAATGGGAAAATTGTCGCAATAATTGACTTGCAAAATTCGCAAAAATAAAACCATCAAAAAAATTACCACTTATTCAGTAATTGGTGTAAACTACTGGATCTATCATTTTATGCCTTCACACAGTACTAAGGATATCATGCTCCATCCTGTAAATGAATGAACAAATGAGAAACATATGAAATTACCTGAGAAAGCCCTTTCACCAAAATGATATATTAGATAAGGTAACACTGCAAGAAAATGTGGCCCATGCTTCGTCCTAAAGTCTTCATGCCTTTCGCATCCTGACAGAAATTAGGCAAGGGTCTGCAGTAAATTAATGAAAATATAAGTCAGAAAAAGTTGCATTTGATAGGTTGACTCTTCAAGAAAATGTGGTCTCAGCATCGTCTTAAAATCTTTATACCTTTCACTTCCTGATAGATCGTCGGTGAGGGTCTGCGGATTGAGATTCCACCGGGCTCCTCACCCCACATGAGCAAACTGATCAAGATCTGCATGAACGAAGACTCCACCAAGAGGCCCCGCTTCGACATGATCCAGCCAATCCTGGAGAAGATGCGGTCGGCATAGAGACCAGGAGAATCGTGGGTGGGTAGTGCTCGGATTTACCCCCAGCTCTCACAAGGGGGCGCTAAAACAGTTGTGGGAGTGGAAGTAGAAGCCTGCAAAACGAACACACAGCATTTAACCTTGACCTTTGACCTTGATACATATTTGCACAAGCAATTGGCGTAAACCCCAGACAGCAGGAGCTTGTGTGGCGCGCAAAGGGTTAAGGTTAACACCGAAAGTTTCGACACTGTCCATGTTGACAGAGTGTCCAGTGTTGACCGAAAAGAGAGCTGTTGTAGTGTCTGACTGATTGCAGCGTTAGCTTAACTGAACTATGTAGAGCACACATGTATGAACACCTTTTGTCAGACAAGGTTTTACTTTTTTTTTTAACTAAAACCCCAGTGATGATGATAAGTCATTACTGTCACATAGAAATTGTGATTAAAAATCTAGAGAAAGCCTTTGTCAGCAAAGTAGAGTGTTGTTATTGAGATACAACTGTAGATATTCTTTTGATTTGAAGTGGGCAAATTGCCCAAATTTGCAGATGATTCAGGTGCTATTTAAGATATGTTGTGTCATGCTCAAATTAATCATCGAAAAGAGGAGAAAAGATACTGCTTGAGTGAGTTCAGATCTCTTATTTTTTCCCTCCGTGGATTCTTCTTCCAAGTTGTTATTTTGTGGGTGTCTTCTAGATCTTCCAGAGATTAATGTATATTAAGTTAATTTTCTTTTCGAAAACCATAGTACCTCAAAGTTTGTGTTAAGATGTGTTCTTCTTCCTCTTTCATTTTCAATGTGGAATGTCTGACTTGCTCTAAGATTGTCGCAGCCATTGCACCAGTAACATCCAGGATCTTATAGTGTGTGTGCGTGTGAAGTTTCCCTATCGCATAAAGCCGATATCAAGCAAAATCACTTTGTGATACCGATATCTGATGAATTGCTTTTGGGACGTATACTTCCGGTTTTGCGGCGTGACATATTCTGGTATAGTATACAAACATAGAAAACGCACAGAACTCATCATCACATACCTCGTAAAACTCACAATACCTCTTCTTACACGAGTAAATATAGATTGATCTGATGACCAATTCCATTTATCAAATGAGAAGTTATAGATTGGAAAATAACTTAATCATTTGTGAGATTATAACTAGATTTTGACACGATATATAGTATGACTTGAAGTTCAATGTGCAGAAAGCATACAGAAAGAAAGCGCACGTTCAGAACCGGAAATTTACATCACAAGAATGAAAGGTAAAACCATTAGAGTGCCACAGGCGGCCAGGTTCAGAGAGCTATATGCGATAAAGAAAATTACATAGGTGGTGTACGGTACATGTATGTGGCAATACATTGTCTTATGCATTGCGATGTTATGTTATGTTGCATTGTACTCTTACGTTTTGCAACATCGGCTTGCATGCATATACAGCGCGCACATGAGGAGACAATTTAACACACGTAGTATAAGTCAGCATGAGATATGCTACATGTACATGTATTTTTTATGCAATATGTTTTTTTTGTAAAAATAATATTTTTCCCCCTCTCACAACACTTGTTTTGGTTTCTGAAGTTGGCACCTCTGGATGTGAGGTCATCCATAGGCCCCAACATAAAAAATAGTTTTTTTGTTTTTTTTTCTCTGTCTCCCAATTGCTGTAAACTGTAGTCACATATAAACCTAAGCATGACTTGGAATAGACACTTGATAGGGAACAGGTGAGCTGTGCCTTGAAAGTTTGTTGAAAATTTGTTAAAGACTTGAGTGAAAGAAGTAATCATAGCAATTGTAAGATTGGACTTAGAGGTCACACAGCACACCTATTTGTTGTACAGACATGTATAGGCATTATTAGTGTTCTTGTGTGTGAGGGTGCATGCAGATGATTTGATTTAAAATGTAGAATGGAAGAAATGGATAACTCGGATCTACACAAATGAAGTATAAATGAAAGGTGCTTTATTTTGGATTGAATGAAATGGTTGATATGTGAAGAGACTTCTCCAATATTTTAACAATACAACATTCTATCATGATTGTATGTAAACATTTCACATCAGCAAATTTTGTATTGCAGAAATATCATCCGTTCTTATTCTTAATTCTTGATTAGGTGTAGATTGATTTAAAGTTGTGTCTTAGAATAATCAATAAGTATTTAAAAAGGTTTTCTTATTATGCACAGTGAAGATGGAGTTGAATTAATGTCATCATTTTTTTACGATAAAATGTACCAGTAGCTGTTATTAAGTCATGTGCATGACTGTAAAGGGCTTGATGATCGGATCATGAGCTTGTTGAAGAAATGTGTCTTTCTCTCTCCTGTATTTGAGTGTTATGTAACGTGTCAACAATGCGCTTATAGTCGCTTCTTTTTCAGCGGGCCATGACTCGCAATGTTTTTAGCACAGAAACGTAGCTCCAAACCCAGATTATGAAGAGACAGCCTCCCCTACAAAACTAGTGCCAAAGTGATGCAAATAAATAAAATGTATCCATTCAAAGTGCAACTCAGATCAAGTGAGCTAAAAAAAATGATCTCTCTCATTTCTTCTGTCTTCTGTCATTTTGAGTGTAAAATTGTGTGATTTATACTAAAATACATGTTTACAGTTGAGCTGTTTTCATCTATAGTGCCTAGAAATTGACTTTCATTTGTTATTCTCCCTTTTAAGAAAAGTCACTCTTTCTACATGACTTTGTTATATGCATGGATTGTAACATGAATGTATATGTACATAAATATTAATGTTTCATCGATAACATTGACTATTTCTGTGTCTTATGCACTACTAATATCAAGGATTGTGACATATGGTGAATGGTAAATGGTATGCAATGTGTAGTACACATAAATTGTTATTTAATTTTGTGAAATAAGCATTGTATTTATATTTCACATTTAATTGAGTTAATTAAAAGTAAGAGATTATCTCTTGAGACTTTAAGAAAATAATTGACTCACATAAAAGGCATTGCAAATCAAAGAGGCAGATCGGTAAATGTTGAGGAAGATTGAACAAACATTTAATAGTTTAACCAACTTTGTCTTCAAGTTAGAATAAAGTTTTAATCTTGAATGATATAAAGTTGGCTTATTTGTCATTTGAGTAAGTCTTAATTACAGCAGTATGGTAATTTTGTAAAATGTTATGATGTCTTAAGTGATTCATAGATGTTGTTTTAATGATAACCAGTGAGTGCTCGAGACATGTAGAAGTCTTTAAAAGTCAACGTAATCAGACATATCCTGCCTGTACTTATATCCTGTAAACATTTTTCTTTGAATTGATATGGTTGAGTACAAGCTTTCATTGTTATCTACCATAGATATTTATTTTATATTGCTGTACAATGGTTCATCATGAATATCACATTAGACTAAGCACAGTTAACATATATCTTATCATATGACATAATAAAAATCAAACAAATTCAACCTTAATCATGTTATTTCTTATCACTGCTTGAAATCAATGTCTTGCCAGAAATTTATCTGATTACACTTTTGTATACCTGTGTCAATTTGATGACTTTTGATTACTGAGTATATAATGGAACATAATTTTATTTTGTATCATTGATGTTTGGTTACTTCTTCCATTTATCATTAATTTGTTACACATAAAAAGTAGTAATTATTTTCAGATTATCAATCAATAAATTTGTCATGGCTTGTTTGTGGATCTGCATACAAGCATCTGACATTTTCTTCGAAATATATGTTTTTGCAAAATGTAGTTTGCTGAATAGTTTATAGCAATGACGGCAGTGTTTATTTATGTAGTAGCTTGTGTATGCCAAAAGAGGAGCATTTTATAAAGCTTGGCGATTTTCTATTTATTGATTTTGTGTATCGAGCCACCATGTATATAATTGTTCTAGTTCATTTAATGTCATACTCTTGAAAATTTCTAAAACCTGTTTTCTATTTATTTCTGCTTTCTTTCAATCTGCACTTTGCAGAATAAATAAGATCATCATGTAGCTCTTCCTATTTCTAGACAAGAGCAATGTGTAAGATATGTGTCAGTGGCACACTTTTCTGAATCACAATGCTAATTATAATGAAAAAAGTCCCACCTTAAATGATGGGTAATTTTGCAGACAAATATGTGAACATGACTGATCAAAGTGTCACTTGTAATGTAAAACAGAATTCTAAGAATGTCCAAGTAATTTGATTTTGCTGGAAATGTACCAATTATTATTTTTTGTTAGATACTGGGTTTCACAAGTGTATTTTTTTTGTTGTTGAATAAGGTGCATCTGCAAGAGGCAGCTGATAATGTTTTTGCACTGCTGTGAACATGGTGTTTAAATTAAATGGGTGCATTTTTTCTGAGGCATACACATATTGGATATGATTTTTGTTTATTAAAGTATAACCTTGTCAATAGAAATATTACCTTGGTGGGACACTTGTGAAAACTTCTTAGATGCAGTATGCCAAGGCTTTCACAATTCACTGAAACGAGGTCCCGCGACTGTATTATATTGTCATGACGATTCATAGTTTGCTCTTCATTAGTTTCCATGGTGAGAGACCACTTATAAATACTAAAAACTAAAAAGTAACTCTCCTAAACCATGTTAAACCATGTGAATCAGGATATTTTACCCACTGGGGTGAAAAAAAAAATCAATGGGAAAGAGAGAAAGATACAAATCTTTTGTTTTTTTCCCTTTTGACCTCATAAATAGGTTAAATATCCTGAAGCACATTGGGTTACCAAAATTTTGATAATTTTCTAATTAGTATTTAGTAGTAAATCACAGTCTACTGACAATCATATAACAATTATACTGTTCCCACGAATTTGAAATGGCTCAAAAACATTTTGTTAGCAAGCTATGTTGCACAATGATTTGGTTGAGACCTGTTTAGCTCTTCCTGCTTGTATGCCTACATGTGTACTTTTTTCTTAATTAAAGCTGAGTATCAAAAGTAAGGTAGATGACACCCTATCAATATGTCTTAGTCCCCTGTGTGATACTAGCATGACTAAAGTCATCCTTGTAAATGTAATATTAGCCTTGTTTGGGGAATCTATGAAAACAAATCTTGTAGATAAGGGCAACCTGTATTTTGTATACACACACGAGATGCGACGCATGTTGGATTGAGACGGTCATAGATTATAATAGTTTATCCCCTTTTGCTTTTGTAATATTTGTGTCCTTTTGTGTTTTTTTTCTCTTTCCAAATGATACATAAGGCCATGTTGCATAAAACTTACCATTAAGGTAACTTTGCCATCAGTGGTAGTAACAACGCTTGACAGCCAACCAAATTCAAGGTTTCAATAGAAGTTGCCATTAGGAGCAAAGTTACCATCAATGGTAACTACCATAGTAACAATGCTCGACAGCCTACCAGATGCAAGGTTTCCATAGAAGTTGCCATTAGGAGCAAAGTTAACATCAATGGTACGTTTTATGCAACAGGGCTCTGGTCTGATGTCGTGGTAGTATGAGAGATAGTATAAAAGAAATTGATTTTGAAGAGAAAGAAGTGGCGCTGGAGAAAGACGAACCTGCCCATTCAAATTGAGGGTTGGAGAAGAGATGGGGAGTTACAGAGAGAGAGAGAGAGAGAGAGAGAGAGAGAGAGAAGGGAGAGAGGGAGAAAGAGGGGAGAGATAAAGAGGGAAAGAGAAAACAAGTGAAAAGGGGAGAGCGGGGGAGGAAAAGATAGAGAGAGAGAGAGAGAGAGGGGGGGGGGGAGGGCGGGGAAGTAAAGAGAGAGAGATAGGGAGCGAGCTTGAATTGAGTTCATCAAAATAAAGAATGTAAAGATTGCCACCAGACTTACCGTTCGTAGGTCATGAAGGGTGAGTGCAGTCGGACAGACTTCTTCGCCATGACATTCTACAACAATTGATCAATTTGATTATGTGAACATAAAGTTTGTTCAAACAATGCATTTGGCACTGAATAAGCCTAAATCATGCCATTATTCTAAAGATTTTATTTGGTGTATTGATAATTTACGAAATTCGTTGTTTCTGAACAAAATAATAATTAAATTATGGATATTTCAACATGTAATATTCTCACCGTTGAAGAAGCAGCAAAGTCTACGCAGACCTTTCCTCAGTGAACTTCTGAATCTCTCAAAGAAACGATTTCTCGTTCGTTTAGAAGGCATTATCGGAGATGCAAGAAACAACATCCGTATGCAAAGGGGAATTCAATAAGAATGAAGCACTAACAAAATAGTACGTCATTACCAAACAAATCGGGTGGCTATGGCAATGTGACTTCATTACTTTTTGCGCGGAACATTCTTAGAGCAATTTGATTGGATGAAAGTTTCGGGAATCAAGGCGTACAGCGCAAATTGCGCCCTCTTCAAATATTACGTCACAATAATAGTTGTAGCTTATATGCAAAGACATGAAAGAAGACGCATGTGCCTCTCACGCGACTTCTTTGCGTATCTGATTGCGTATCTGATTGACAATGACAATGACAATGACAATTTATTGATCCCATGTCACCTTGTTAGGTATTGGGGATAATCATGTCCGTTTTACAATGATATTGTTCTGTATTATTTACAATATGTACAAAAGATATATACAGAAAATAATGATATAAAATTCAGGTGTATACGCTTGCAGAGAGAGATAAACAAGAAAGTGATTGTAAGCTCATCGCATAAAGAATCATCAGAATCAATCAATAAATTAATCATGGCTTGTTTATGGATCTGCATACAAGCATCTGACATTTTCTTCGAAATATATGTTTTTGCAAAATGTAGTTTGCTGAATAGTTTATAGCAATGACGGCAGTGTTTATTTATGTAGTAGCTTGTGTATGCCAAAAAAGGAGCATTTTATAAAGCTTGGCGATTTTCTATTTATTGATTTTGTGTATCGAGCCACCATGTATATAATTGTTCCAGTTCATTTAATGTCATAGTCTTGAAAATTTCTAAAACCTGTTTTCTATTTATTTCTGCTTTCTTTCAATCTGCACTTTGCAGAATAAATAAGATTATTATGTAGCTTTTCCTATTTCTAGACAAGAGCAATGTGTAAGAGATGTGTCAGTGACACACTTTTCTGAATCACAATATTAATTATAATGAAAAAAAGTCCCACCTTATTGGGTAATTTTGCAGACAAATACATGTATGTGAACATGACAGATCAAATTGTCACTTGAAATGTAAAGCAGAATTCTAAGAATGTCCAAGTAATTTGATTTTGCTAGAGATATTTTTGTTAGATACTGGGTTTCACAAGTGTATTTTTTTGTTGTTGAATAAGGTGCATCTGCAAGAGGCAGCTGATAATATTTTTGCACTGCTAAGATCACGGTGTTTAAATTTAATGGGTGCATTTTTTCTGAGGCAGTCACATATTGGATATAATTTTTGTTTATTAAAGTATAACCTTGTCAATAGAAATATTACCTTGGTGGGACACTTGTGAAAACTTGTTAGACTGCAGTATGCCAAGGCTTTCACAATTCACTGAAACAAGAGGTGCCGAGACTGTATAATGTTGTCATGACGATTCATAGTTTGTTCTTCGTTAGTTTCCATGGTGAGAGACCACTTATAAATACTAAAAAGTAAAAAGTAACACTCCTAAACCATGTTAAACCATGTGATTCAGGATATTTTCCCCACTGGGGTGAAAAAATCAATGGGAAAGAAAGAAAGATACAAATCTTTTGGTTTTCCCCTTTTAACCTCATAAATAGATTAAATATCCTGAAGCACATAGGGTTACCAAAAGTTTGATAATTTTCTAATTAGTATTTATTAGTAATTCACAGTCTACTGACAATCATATAACAATTATACTGTTTCCACGAATTTGAAATGGTTAAAAAACATTTTGTTAGCAAGCTATGTTGCACAATGATTTGGTTTGAGGCCTGCTTAGCTCTTTCTGCTTGTATGCCTACATGTGTATTTCGTTCTTAATTAAAGCCGAGTATCAAAAGTAAGGTAGATGACACCCTATCATATGTCGCAGTCCCCTGTGTTGATCATCCTTGTAAATGTAATATTAGCCTTATTGTGGGAATCTATGAACACAAATCTTGTAGATAAGGACAACCTGTATTTTGTATACACACACGAGACGCGACGCATGTTGGATTGAGACGGTCATAGATTATAATAGTTTATCCCCTTTTGCTTTTGTAATATTTGTGTCCTTTTGTGTTTTTTTCTCTTTCCAAATGATACATAAGACCATGTTGCATAAAACTTACCATTAAGGTAACTCTGCCATCAACGGTAGTAACAACGCTTGACAGCCTACCAGATGCAAGGTTTCCATAGAAGTTGCCATTAGGAGCAAAGTTAACATCAATGGTACGTTTTATGCAACAGGGCTCTGGTCTGATGTCGTGGTAGTATGAGAGATGGTATAAAAGAAATTGATTTTGAAGAGAAAGAAGTGGCGCTGGAGAAAGACAAACCTGTCCATTCAAATTGAGGGTTGGAGAAGAGATGGGGAGTTACAGAGAGAGAGAGAGAGAAGGGAGAGAGGGAGAAAGAGGGGAGAGATAAAGAGGGAAAGAGAAAACAAGTGAAAAGGGGAGAGCGGGGGAGGAAAAGATAGAGAGAGAGAGAGAGAGAGAGAGGGGGGGGGGGCGGGGAAGTAAAGAGAGAGAGATAGGGAGAGAGCTTGATTTGAGTTGATCAAAATAAAGAATGTAAACATTGCCACCAGACTTACCGTTCGTAGGTCATGATGGGTGAGTCGGACAGACTTCTTCGCCATGACATTCTACAACAAAAATGATCAATTTGATTATGTGAACATAAAGTTTGTTCAAACAATGCATTTGGCACTGAATAAGCCTAAATCATGCCACTATTCTAAAGATTTGATTTGGTGTATTGATAATTTACGAAATTCGTTGTTTCTTAACATAATAATAATTAAATTATGGATATTTCAACATGTAATATTCCCACCGTTGAAGAAGCAGCAAAGTATGTGCAGACCTTTCCTCAGTGAACTTCTGAATCTCTCAAAGAAACGATTTCTCGTTCGTTTAGAAGGCATTATCGGAGATGCAAGAAACAACATCCGTATGCAAAGGGGAATTCAATAAGAATGAAGCACCAACAAAATAGTACGTCATTACCAAACAAATCGGGTGGCTATGGCAATGTGACTTCATTACTTTTTGCGCGGAACATTCTTAGAGCAATTTGATTGGATGAAAGTTTCGGGAATCAAGGCGTACAGCGCAAATTGTGCCCTCTTCAAATATTACGTCACAATAATAGTTGTAGCTTATACGCAAAGAAGACGCGTGTGCCTCTCAGCCGCATGCAGGAATCTGATTGGATAATAGTTATGATGTGACGCGTCAGATACTGATGTCATAATGAATTCAAGCCTGAATAAACATGTACTGTAATATAATTGTTTGATTAGCAACCAGTAAGATATTAGCATTGTGTTAATTTCTGTTGTAGTGAGTAATGAAATGTGACCAACATGATAAATCAATTTGAAAAAATGAAAAAACGAAGTACCTTGAAGAGGAAAAGAGAGGGAAAATATTATTTGATCATAATCATCATCATCATTATAATAATAACTGTCCTTAAAGAAATACCAATATCGATGATCTACATTTCAGTTTGTCTTTTCCTGCCAGAGTCGTGCACAACTTTTATGTGTATACATTTATGTTTATGTTAACCACGTTAACCTTCAGTCACTTAATTTCCATTTGATTTAGAAGAATCACAATACATCGCAATAATATAATTGCATGGGAAGTAAATTTCGTGATAAAAATGAATAAATGAAATAAAATGGGATAATCCTGCAAATAGTTTGACTCAGTAGGCAAAGTAATTTCAGATAAAATAAGCTTGTTGGGAGAGATTCTTGAAATAAATAGGGGTATGATTTAGGCATGACATTTCATACGATGGATGAAAAAAAATACATGGAGACATGAAATGATCAAAGGGAGCTTGACGTGAAAAGGAGAAGATTTGAGAAAAAATAGAAGTAGAAGTGTTGAAATGAAACAAAGTTGGTACCATTCTCACCGTTGTCTTTTTTTTAATTTTTTTTTTTAATTTTTGATTTAATTGAAGGGCATAGCGCGAACGCAGATCCCCGCTACTATAAATAAATAATACCGAGTTCCCTACGTTTGAGGGAATTGCAAGCTTTTAGCGAGCCGGTGTGCAATAGCAAGCCTCGTGCACTTTTTCTATCAAAATACAATTCTCAAACAATTCTATTACAGTTCTAATACAATTCTATTACAATGCACAATACAATTCTAACAAACCTTTATACATACGCAATTATAAAAAAGAACCAAAAAGTTAACCTTTACACATAACCCACCTCACGCTCTTCACCCCCCAGGACACACACACACACACACACACACACACACACACACACACACACACACACACACACACACACACACACACACACACACACACACACACACACACACACACACACACGCACACACACACACACACACACACACACTGCAGTCATGACGGTACTTAACTATTTGCAGGACGTGGGAACAAGGGTGGGTTCGGGGTCTCTGTTTTTTTAGTGTTGTTCGGAAAATCAACATGCCTGGTGTTATTCACAAGATCGTTGACGACGCTCACACCGAGAAATAGGAGAAATATGAAGGGAGTTTCCCTAACCTTTTTAAGTTTTCAGGGTAAATGGTGTCGCTTGAGGTCGAAGATATTCGGTGACAGCACCCAGATTGTTTTATCAGCGGCATCTGTAGGTAGTTTTTTTTTCTGGTCCCACTGCGCTTCTTTCTATTACTTGTCATGACCCTATTTTTGCAAACAATGCTATATAAATAAGGGAATTTCAGGATGGGCGGCGGCAGTGTGCTGTATTGTTGAGAGACTTAAATACCAAACGTCAGAGTTTGGTAGTCATTGCATCGTGTCATATGAACACCATACAGTTACTCTGAGAAACTGTCTACACCACACAAGCTGCTACGGGTAAGTATCGATGTTCCGCAGCTTATGATTGCATTGCAAGCCCTAGTTATAATGTTTTATTAAGTATGGGTCCGGTTGGTTCCACCCTGCCACCTTTTTGGGGAGGAGGAGGGGGGGGGGTGCATAAATATATCTGAGTTTGCCATTTCTCATTGGTTTGTTGCTTTATTGGTTCATCAGCTGACTGGTCAAGACAGGTTAGAGCTACGATTTGAGGGAGGCAAGTACAGTACCCCTATCCCACCTAACACAGACGACACCATTCCAATTTCGCAGTGGTGCTGTGTATAATCATGACCATTATGCGGTACAAAATTGTTCTTCAAGAGGGAGCAGGCGCTATGATAACGTAAAAAATCAGCTGCCTGAGGCAAGTACAGGGAAATGTGCCTTGGGATCCCGACAACCTACTGGTCATATTGTGTTTTGTCATTTCCGAATCTCTACCAGAACCAAATTTTAGTACAGACCTATTTCGACTTTTATATACATTATCGAGACTATAAGTTTGTTCTTTGCTTTTATCCATTCCTACATTTCCTTCTTCGTCACAGTGATCACAAGCAAAGATGGCGTCTTCAAAGGAGTTGCCTGCCAGACTGACTGAGCTTGCTGGTGCAAACACTGCTTTAGCAGTACATCTCTACCAGACACTCCGCAGCGACTTCGAAGGACAGAACTTATTCTTCGCTCCACTCAGCATTTCTATTATCGTGGCCATGTCTTATCTTGGAGCCGATGGAAACACGGCGACCCAAATCGCCGATGTCTTCAAGTTCAGTCTAGTAAGAAATGAAGAGATCCACGAGGCTTTCAGAGACCTACGTCGCTTGCTCAACCGGGTGGATTATTTCTCGACGCTGAGATTTGCCGCTCAACTATACGGGAGATCGGGCTGTCCATTTGAGGAATCGTTCATAGAAGGTGCTAAGAACTATTATAGGTCCTTGCCCAAGGTCATTGAGGACTTCTCTTCCCCTGAAGCCAAAAGGGCCATCAACGACTGGATATCCAAGTGGACCGAAGGGAAAATTACCAACTTCGTTGCACCGGAAACACTCGACCTGAACACCAGTCTCGTTCTTGTCAACGCTATCTACTTCAAGGCGCTCTGGTGGTCAAAATTTTCTGAAGAAATGACCAAGACTGATGTCTTCAAAGTGGCCGATGATAGACAGACGGTGCCAGTGAACTTCATGACTAAAACGAGTGGCTTCAATCTCGTTGAGGACGCCCTGAATGATTGTCTCGTCCTTGAGCTGCTGTACGCTAGGAGTTGCCACAGCACGTTGGTCGTTCTTCCCATGAAGGACGACGGGCTCGGAGACCTGGAGGCAAAGCTCTCCGTCGACCTCCTCCACAGCTGGGTCTCCAACCTACAACGAAGGCAAGTCGAAGTTATCTTACCCAAGTTCAAGGTAGAAGCGCAATTTTCGCTTCAAGACACACTGGCAAAAATGGGTATGCCTGATGCATTTGACGCAGCAAAAGCAAACTTCAGTGGCATCACCTCCGGAGAAGAGCTGTTCATCTCGGCGGTCCTCCACTCGGCGTTCGTTGACGTGAACGAGAGAGGCACCGAGGCAGCAGCCGTGACCATGATGGACTCGGGCACGCTAAGCTACGAGGGAGTTCCGCAAGAGCCCGTGACGTTTCGCGCTGATCATCCTTTCTTCTTCTGTATCCGGCATATCTATACCAGCTCCGTCCTTTTCATCGGACGAGTCACCGAACCGACGCACGCTTTGCCTGTGGCTTCTGAAGAGGACAAAACTGGTCCGAAGGGGGCTAGTCGCCCCGAGAAGCCCAAACGTCCCTCATGTGTTGTGACATAGCTCATACGAGCTCTGGCAAGCTCTGGCAATCTTAACAAAATGATTGAATGTGGTGTCATACGGACTAGTTTATTCCCAGAACAACGCATGTTTTATTCATGCTTACAATATTGTATCATTATATGTGTAATTGATTTCGCATATCGAAACAAATCTAATTTCTTAAAATCTTGAAAAGGTAAAAGGTATAGCATACGGATCACATATTTGTTCGAAAATTAAAAAGATTTGCCAAATTTCCAAAGATATATTTATTGAACTATACAGACATTTTTGAAAAAAAATATATCATAAACGATAGGTGTTCAGCGTTTTTTATTGCACCGTGTTAATTGGACAGGTTTTAGACACGTTCCCCGTAATCATTAATTTTAGAGGAGCTCAGTCACATGCATGCTCGGTTAGTTGATTATTTGTGATTCATTATCATATTCCTCTCAGTACAATGAAAGACAGGACCCACTTCCTAACCCGATGAAACACGCGTGTAATCTAAATAGACTCTTACTGAAATCTCAATTGAATGAACAATTTTACCAGCTTTCTCCAGAAAGACGTTATAAAGAATGATACTGTCCTCGAATCTGCTTACGTTCTTCTCTCACATTTTCTTCGCGTCACGTAAGCTCAACAAACTCAGCTCAAATGAAATTATTTTGACTATAGATTCAAGCTATTCACCGTAATTGTCATACTTTGCTTTTTCGATGTATTTGTACGTAAGTCACGAAAAGGTAACCGATGTACAAATTGTCTTACTCTTTTGCATTGTTACGATTGTTGTCTGTTATCATTTTGATTAATTGTAGTTCTTGCAGATGTATCGATGTAGGGCGTATCATTTAAATGATAAAGTAAATAAAATGATTAAAATGTTGGCATGGATAACTTAAACGGAACTGTTGCTACGTTGTATATGACATTGACAGGAAAAGCAAACCGTTATGTAAATAAAGAGAGAAAGATGGTCATTTCATCATTATCATTATTATTTAACTCCTTTGCATTGTTACAATGGTTTATTGTATGAGTTAGGTCTATTTTGATTCTTGTAAATGAAAATAGAGGTAAACGTAGTTCAAATTTTTATAAACAAAACTGGATCGTATGTTGAACATGACTTCGGCCTTCAAAAAAGTGTTGGTGCTTTTGATTGATAATTTTAGGCGCGTTTCTCAAATAAACTCGATTATGTACACGCCATTTATTTCTTCAAGCTTGAATTCATTATGACATCAGTGATTAACGCTTCACATCATAACTGTTATCCAATCAGACACCTGCATGCGACTGAGAGGCGCACGCGTCTTCTCTGCGTACAAGCTACAAATGTGACGTAACATTGGAGAGGACGCAGTTTGCGTTGAACGCCTTGATTATCAAAACTTTCATCCAATCAAATTGCTCTAAGAATGTGTTGCGCAAAAAGTAATGAAATCACATTGCCATGGACACCCCATTTGTTTGGTAATGACGTACTATTTTGTTGGTGCTTCATTCTTATTGAATTCCCCTTGCATACGGATGTTGTTTCTTGCATCTCCGATAATGCCTTCTAAACGAACGAGAAATCGTTTCTTTAAGAGATTCAGAAGTATGCTGAGAAAAGGTCTGCGTAGACTTTGCTGCTTCTTCAATGGTAAGAATATTACATGTTTAAATTATTATCATTTTTTTTTAAAGCAAAAGACAATACAGGAATTCAGTCAGTCTAAATCTTCATATTGAAATATTCAGAATATCATACATTGCAAATATACGGTTGCTCTGATACTAACTTACGTAAATTACACCTCAAGTGAAAGCTGAGGAAAAGTGACATGATTTAGGTTCATTAAGTGCCACATATACCGTTCGAACAAACTTAATGTTCACTGTTTAGTTAACGCGATCAAATTTGATTTTAATTTGTCGTAGAATGTCATGACGAGGAAGTTCGTTCAACTGCACTCACCGCTGATGACCTACGAATGGTAAGTCTGTTCGTAATTTTTATATTCCTTATTTTTAGCAACGTACGGGTACCTCGTTGATATCCGCGAAGTTGTGTTAATAACTTGACTGAATATATTGCCGGTAATACAGCTGACATCCATCATTTCCACGAGATCGATTCGTTCTCAGAAATTTGAAAAAATGCTAGTGTTATCAGCCTAAAACTTGTTATAACAATAACAATATAATGACTTTAAAGTGCGTCAATAAGATTTTTTTTTTTTCAAATTTACGAGGTATATTCTGAGAGGGCATCAAAATGTTTATCCCTTCCCCATCTCTCTCCCTCTTTCTATTAGGAATAAAAAATCATTTTCTTTCATCCTTTTTGTCAGTTCCAACTTTCAAGTGGACCAAGAGATTTCGATGTCGTCAGCAATTGCTCTTCAGTCTGGGGCTCACAGAGGGATATATCAGTCCCTCACATCGGCCCGATCATCGCTCCGAAGAAAAAGTCAGGACAATTCATGTACGATTCTGAAACCGGCAGCGTCATCTCGTTCCTGATTGCGTCGGACTTGTCTTTGTTTAATGAAGACGCGAACTACGACACGGACTCCATCAGCATTACAACGGTCACCGACCTCACCGACCATGCCGACGATAGATCCAGCCTAGATATATCTAGTCTTACCGATTACAGCATCTACGATAGTGAAGACGATAACGCCGATGATGATGATGATGATGTTGATGATGATGATGACGATGATGATGATAAACATCGCTCCTACCCCGTCGAAACGGAACTCATCATCGAACCGAGACCAGTCAGCGTCGTTGACATCATCTTGGGACAGTTACTAGATGAAGCTGTTTCACCGATTCTGGCTTCCGCGTAAGACGATATTCGCCAAGCAATATTTCATTCTTGTAGAACATATCCAAACGAGATTCGAAATTAAATGCTTTTACGCAAGAATAGTGATATTGCCCAAGATTCATTAATGTCTGAGGTGTGTATGGTACTCGTGGTTACTATGATTATTTGTATTTTTAAGTGAGCTTTGTTGGTGAGTTTATTTTGTACTTTCCTTTCCCCGTTCGGAAAGGGCTAAGTCTATCAGTCCAAACTAACAGAACAATCAAAGTTTGAAAACTTGGGAAACAGTTTGTCGGAATTACATGAAATTCTGAGACACTGCAAATCAAGCAAAATAAAGCAAGCTACTGGGCATGATGGTTTTCTTCCTTTATTCCTTTTCCCCTTTACTCTCTAAACCACTCTATCTCTATTTAAATATCCTCCCCCCTCTCTCTCCCGTTCTCTTTCTCTAATCCACACACACACACACACACACACACACTCACTCCCTCCCTCCCTCTCTCTCTCTCTCTCTCTCTCTCTCTCTCTCTCTCTCTCTCTCTCTCTCTATCTCTCTCTATTTATATATCCTCCCCCTCTCTCCCTCTCCCTTTCTGCTTCTCTATCTCTTTCAATGATCAAAGCCGACTCGTTTGATAAAGCGTGCAGTCATAAAACTGAGAAACAATCCCATTTACGAGACATCACAGTACAAACAACGCCATTGTTGTCTTATTATCATCTGTGTAATTTAATCATGTATGCATCTCATAACATATCATAATTTCAAACAGACTGTATAACTCATACAATAGTTCTTTTAGTAATAAAATAATAGATTTGGTATTAAATCTTTCACATATTTACACCATGTCAACACATATATTGATCCCTTTAAAATGACTTGTGGACAGTTAAAAGATTGTAACAAATTCATATCCTAATTACATATTCATAATGACAGTCTTTGTTCCATCCAATAGCCATTTACCATACACTACACAAAATGTTGAAATTCAATTGTATGAAAACAAAATGATAAATCTACATATTTTTTTTTTACTTTCTCCTAAAAAATGGTGAAGCATGTTAGTTTTGTTGCAGTATATGGTGCTATGATGCTTGGTCAGTACATTTTCATGCAAGCTGTTGCGTCATTCATTACAAACAATATTTGAAATGTATACACGTTCAAAGACAGCTGAATTTCATGCATAGAAGTTGAACAACATTTAGTGACGATGGCCCCTACATGCACATCACACATGCAGCTGGCTGGCCTTGTAGGTACCAGTAGAAACATAAAGTAAGCATAGTTATTTAGCTATCAGGAATGAGCGAAGCTGTTTACAATACACATTCCAGAAACAACACCTCCCTATCAAGATTTTAATTGGTCAGTAATCCAATGCCCCACATTAAAAAGAATTACAGTACCTAACCTGGGTAAATATGATATCGTGATATCTAGACAGTAACCTTGATCCAACAGGAGAGGTAGGACCAGCACTATATCAAGTGGATTACGCTTGTTTGTTCTGCGTAGTTATTTATCCGAGTTTGCCGATCAGATTCATGACCTCTAACGATACATGCTGAACACACAGTACCGTTAGAGCAATGCAACAAGTTGTGTGAATTATATAAGCAATACTTGCAGGATTCATGTGTTACATAAATGTGGAGAACATTTTGTTGTTGTTGTTCCAAGCTCTTTACCTGCAAGCCTTAGCTTCAAGGTACAGGATGGTAGCAGTAAAGATTACCAGACCTGTGAACATTCACAGACTTCTCATGCTAGTTCGAATTCAGGACCACAGGAAGGGATCATCTCAAAATCAACATTCACAGAGTTGTGCCATGAGCTCACATCTCATGCTAGTTTGATTTCAGGATCCCAGAAAGGGATCATCTCAAAATGATACAATACTCGAAAACCAACCTGTTATGCGCCTGTGATGCATTTTTGCACACAAGATAGACACAAATCCTATAGAGCAACATACTGGCTGATATACAACGGGTATCAAAAAGATCTAGACCTATGCTGCCAGTCTCTCCCTTGGTTACAGGTTTCATCCTCATTACGACTTTCATGCCTTTCCTTAAGCCAGGGAGAAAAAAAAATGAAAACTTCTTCTATTTGCATCCTTCAGAAGCAGAATCGAGAGTGAAACATCAACATTATTTAACATGATGAAAGGAGTACAGAGCATACAAGGTACAACATGCTACATACGATGCTTGTATGGATTTAAATGTATAAATAGTATTGAACGCAGTACAATAAGGAAGTTGTACATTACAACAGATTTTGACGTTACAAATCATTGAAATCTAGCTATATTGGAATGCAAGTGTCTAATTGCTGAAAGAGCTCTCCACTGTACCAGATATTTTTTTTCAATAGATTTTGAAGAGTGGGAAGACACATTTTGATTACCAATTCCCTTCCTTCTATGTTTTTTTACTCCTGATTATGCAGCACTGGAGTTTTGTCACCCCCCCCCCCCCGGAACACATCAACAATAAGGACCTGAGATGAAAATGGCACCCCCCCCCCCCCCACCCCCAGACCAAAAATTCAGTCTCTATAGGTCATTGGATCCACTGAGATTGCATCTGGCTCTACTGAACGCCATTCTGGGGTCTGTCAAATATGTCATTTTGATTAAAGAATGGCCTGAATGAGATGGTTATTTCTGTTCCCCCCGCCCCCACCCCCTGTCCCCACACATATAAATCATCCTCATGCAGAAAAATGTTTCATTTAACCCTTGCATTACCAGGCCTTACAAATCCCATTGGTGTATTATATATCTTCATGCAAATGGTAATGAGAGAGTGAAGAGGCAAGAGCCCCCACCACCCCCCTTCATCCCCTCCCCCCCCCCATCCCCTCCCTCACCACGCCACTGCAGCAGTACCAGCACATATAATCACAGCCAGAGTTAAGGCCTTGCGCTAAAATATTAAACCTGACAGCTAGTCCTTAACCCACCAGGAACAATTAATGCGACTTTAATACATGAAGAGACAAATGGCTTTTGATACTAATACGCTATTAAATCTCTATCATACATCTTTTATAGGTGCATCACAATCTTAATATCATTCTCTTCATAAACAAAACACCATTTACGTTATGTATGCAAATTTTAGGCACATCTTTCAAATAATCCGTCACTTGCAGCAACCCAAAATCTTGTCAAAGATTTGTCCGAGGAGCGACAATAAATTCATCGTGTGTTCTACCCAGTGAAACTGAACTACGAAATATAGGGGAATGAAATATGCATTTTTTATGACACCCAGATAGATCCCTGTCATTTGATTGGTTGTTTGATATCGATCATTCAGGTCATATACAATGGCATCATCAACCGTGCAATTTTGGATCCATTCGTCATGTAATTTTGGATCCGTATGATATTGTCCATTGCACGCTCACCGAGACCACCAGTACTCGCATGTATTGCGCATACGAACCACGACCGCTCAGCACTTGTACTTCTGCATATGCATATCGAGCTAATTTGTCATATAAATCTGTCACATAAAACAAATATTAAATGTTTTTTCATTCGTGCAATGGACAGAATATTTCAATCGGTGTAAGATGAAATGAAAAGATCCATTCAACTCGGCTACGCCTTGCTGAATGGACCTTTTCATCTCTCACCTCATGAAATATTTTGCCCATTGCACTCATGAACATTCATTATTTGTATAACATTCACTACAAAGTGCGAAAAAGTTGCGACTACATCACAAAATATTTAATTCTGTGATTTTATCGGCATCTAGATAGCCAGTACTTCAGTCACTCAAAGCATTCATTTTGATTCTGAAATTGCATATATCTTTTCCCACATTTGCTAGGTTAGTTCAATAGCCAGACAGGCTTTTCAGTTGTCGGCTATTTCAATCTGATTGCACGCAGAAGCAGAAACAGCATACCAGTCCCTTCTATGATGACTTGTGAACAATATATTTTTTATGATATAGTTCAAATTGTGTGTGCAAAAAAAATCAGCATTCACAAGTACATTTCGGAAAGAAAAATATCTATTATCAAATAATTTCTAAAAAATCTTTGTCTTGCAATCGTAAAGCCCTCCTACACAATCGTGTACATCATTTTGCAAAAATAGAATTGACACAATGTACAAACACAAATGAATAACCTTTTGTGAGAATATACGTTTGAAATGACACAATGGAGACAAAGATTGCAAATCTGACAGAGTACATGCATATCATACTTGCGACAAACAGAAATTCAAACGGTACAAAATTCATCAAATTTCAAGAACATTTCTTATTGGAAGCGCATAAAATAGTACAAACTTTGAACATGAGATACAAAGACAAAGCAGCACCCATTATTTGACCGTAAGAGGTTGAAGTGGTCAAGACTATGAAACCAGAATTAATGGAGTCCATTATTACCATGACCATGGATTGATTCAATTATTGTTTGATTTCTGGTTTTCAAGATACCAGGGCAATGTTGCATATATAGATTTCCAATGATTGTAACCTACCATTGATGGTAACTACCATGGCAACAGCCAATGAGCTGTCAGTTTTGCACCTGTTGCCATGGTAGTTACCATTGATGGTAAGTTACAACAATTGAAAAACACTATGCAACATGGCCGACAGGAATCATCTCAAAATTATTATAAATGATCAAATTGTTGAAATCAAACCAAAGTCTGGACCATTTGATGATGATAGAACGGTCCTGCAATGATTGAAGCCTGTAATCTGTACCATTACAACCTCTTACCTTTATACAATCATGCACATGTACAGCTCAATGTCATAAAGATTGAACTCTGGATGGATTACAGTCATTTTGCTGCAGTCGTCAGATGTGTACTTTCATTGCGTTCTCACCTTCTCTCCCCGGATTCCAACATTCAATACATCACCTGCACTTTTTAATCTTCAGCTCCAACTGTGCACATGCAATCCAAGAAACTCAACAGACTTCAATCTGCTTCAGATTGTATGAAAAACAACAAAGACTTTCAGTATATAAAAAAAAATCACCTTTGAACACACTTATCCTTCACATTGTCAGTCTGGTTTGATCATCAACTGGGCCCTGTTGCATAAAACCTAACATTAATGGTAACTTTGCTATCAATGGTAACTTCTATGGAAACCTTAAATTTGATTGGCTGTTGAGCTATGTTACCATGGTAGTTACCATTGATGACAGAGTTACCATTAATGGTAAGTTTTATGCAACGGGACCCTGGTCACAAAAAGATACAAATGTAATTGAGACGGATCAATACCTGCATGCAGCTAGTCACTACAAAGTCTAATCGTTTCCCAAACAGGGAAGGAATGAGTACTGAATTCACATGCTGAGGTGACATGGAGAAATATTTACAACAAATTGTAAAATAAACCTCTACACATGTACATCAATTCAATAAAAAATATATATTTGAGAGAGAATGTAGCGGATGCAATATGGAACATTTTGAAAGAAAGATTGCCTATCATTTTACATGGCAAATATGTTTTCTTTTATTATCATTAATGCAAACTTGGAATTTCAAAGCAAATAAAGAAGATATCTACATGTAGGATAGAAAAGTAACATTACACATAAAAAAAAAATAGATATGTAAGTTGTGTTTAGAATTTAATGGAACCAGTGGAAAAAATACAATTGGGCTCAAGGCGAAATAGCTCTGGATTGCAAAAAAAAAGGCCCTTTTGAAAAAACAACAACTTCTCTTAGCGTACACAATGCATGGTTTGGGTCAATGTGTTTGTTCATGAGATGAGCCTTGAAAAATAACTCCAGCTAATAATGTTTTTCCCGGCATGACTTCTTCCATTGCAAAGGACGTATTCCCCTCAACAAAATATGAGCGTCGCGATTGGCAAACACATGCCAAAACACGATGTATTACCCACAACGTTAAGGGCTATTTTATGAGATTCACTTACCGGAATATTACAGTATTTTTTTTACTACAAGTAGGTCTTAATTCTCACAATAACTGCAGAAAAGCCGCAAAAATGATTGAAGCAAATCACCATGAGATCACAGTACTAATCCATAAAATATGCACAAGGACAGAAAAGATAGGTTACTCTGATCAACCCTTCAAGTTCCAGTGGTAGATTATTTCACTATTAATACACACAAATCCCATAGAGCAGCATTTAATATAACACTCAAAGGCTTAATAGGATGCTACAGAAGGCATAGTAATCTCTGGCTAGTACTTTTACAGTACAGCAGTCTAAGAAATAGCCTGACTTGCTAAGGTTTCTTTGCAGTCCTTGGATATTGGGTGGTAAGGGGGGGGGGGGGGGGGGAGGGAGTACTTGGTGAGTTGTGTGAGCTGAGTACGATTGTTGGAGTTGGGTTATGGATGATTTGGGTGGTGGGGGAGGGGTATTTGGTTGGTGGTGGGGGAGGGGTATTTTGGTGGTGGGGAGGGGTATTTTGTTGGTGGGGAGGTGTATTTTGATGGTGAGGGTGGGGTATATTGGTGGTGAGGGAGGGGTATTTTGGTTGTTGAGGAGGGATGCGTAATGAGGAATATATAGAGTATCGAAGTGGTGTCATCATATACATTGTTAGGAAGTTATCTACTTCTAAACAACAGCACTCAAGTAGAGAAGTGGCACTGGTCTGACATTATCCCGTGGTCTAACTGTCAGGCACTCCCAATGAGCTTCACTGCTGTGATCACAGCTGCTTTCCCCATGTACACGGTTATGTTGTCTTGACAACATGCTCATATGACATCATCAATTCAATACTCTATTCCGGCATAGAGAGTTGGTTATGAGGTCCCTGATTTGACATACATGTAGCCTTATTGGATGCTACGCAACATAGCGAGGGGTCGTCGGACTTGTCGCTACTTCCTGGTTAATTGTAACCATGGCAGCCAAAAACATCATCACCAAAGCATTCATCAGGAGGTCCACATCCACAGTACTCATGTTCCATGTTTGAATCGCCTCATCAGGGAAATCCCTCACTTTATGAAGGTAACGTCAGTACAGATTCTCTCTCTCGCTCACTGTGCATCCATCTGATCTTGCACTGAGTTGAAGTCTGGAATGAGATAATCTACAATTTCTAGCATCCATGATATCTCCTGGATTAATCATCAAGCACCAATAATCTGCCATTATTAGATGGTGCAGTATTTCATTGTCACATTCTGTGCACCATCTCCCTAGGAAGGGAATCAAGTCTCTGATTTGGATGAGCTCTGATCATCAGTGGACGCATTTCTGCCACGCCAGTCCCCCGCAAGCAGCCGACACGATGAAGTAAATCACCAACTGTAGAGAGAGAGAGAGTGAGTGAGAGAGAGAGAGATAGAGAGAGAGAGAGGGAGAGAGAGAGAGAGAGAGAGAGAAGGAGGAGGAGAGAAGGAGAAAGGAGGAAGAAGAGGAGGTATAAATGTGAGAGAAAGACAAACAGACAGACAGATAGACAGGCAGAGAGACAGACAGGCAGACAGACAGTGAGAAACAGAGGGAAGAATGAGATTAGGGGAGAATAGTTCAGAGTGGGAGAGTCAGAAATGATGAGTGAGAAGAAGAGAGAGGAAGAGATGGTGACAGTAAGAAAGAGCCAAACCCAAATCGAGAGGGCATGAAACGTGTAGAAGAAACACAAATGGAAAAAGAGAGGGAGAAAAGGACAGAGAGAAAAATATGGGGCATAGAGAAAGTGAGAGAGACAGAGACAAGAGAGAGAAAAAAAGAGTGTTCCTTGTAAATACACATATTGGCAAATAACATGGCATATCCTAAGAACCATAGCTAAAAGCTACTGCGCCTGACTAAAACCTTCTTGCAGTATACATTTTTAAATACATTACTTAATTTTTTTCTTTCAACATGTTTAAATATTCCAAGGTGGTTTAATTTTTGACACGCATCAAGTGCAGTCATCTCCATGCGTATGTGCAGTGATTGACTGTAATACATTGCAGTCAAATACAGTCAGCTCCATATGTCTGAACAGTGATTGAATGCAATCAGTCACAATCAGGTGGGACCTTGATCTAAAGGGGGTTTCACACGGTGCTTTGCGTAGAGTTGCGTAGTGTTATGTGGAGTTACAAAGTGTTGCGTAGTGTTGCATAGCGACTACGTAACACTAAGTAACAATACAAAAAAGGACGCGCAAGATGGACGCAAACAATTAAACGCTTACATTTTTCATGTACCCTTGGCGTAGAACACTGGAACACTGTTGGTACACAAAAAAAAGTCTATGCATCACTACATTACTGTGCACCATTTCTATGCAATAATATAGAACTGTGAGCAACCCTACGCAGCCTGCTATATGCAAAACACTTATACATAGGTACGCATTTCCTACGTACAGGCTACGCAACCATACGTAGTCTAACGCAGGGCCTACGCCGACACTGTGCATAATTTTTTTAAGAGTATGCAGCTGATTTCAGCATAGTTGCTATGCAACACAACATAACTATACACAAAGCCAATCACGTAGCACTCTATCACAGGCTAACATGGTAACACTATGAAACGCTACGTATATGTGGAGATTCCTTGAGTAAACTTACGATGACGATGATGGTTAGGATGATGATCAGCTTCAGGTTCTTCATGAACATGGACCGCGCCAGGCTCTTACTGCTCTTCTTGAAAGTCAGTGACTGAAAGGGTTCAGAGAAAATGAAGATGATTATTCTCAAGAATCTAATCAAGTGGTTCCCATTCATACCTTACGTTACCATGCACCATAATATCTATGTAAATGTTTAAAGAAAAAATTATATCAAACAAAAAATTATTAATAGTTGGTTTTGATCTCACACATGAAAATGCAACAGATATAAATACAATCCTTGTGTATGCTCAGTATGCAATCTATTTGATATATATGATTAATTATTTTCAAGGTAAACCATACAACAGTTATTCTATATGGCATGCGTTTAAACATGAAATTCATTTAGACCACATCTCGGATGTTGTCTCTAAGACCCTGGATGTTAATACATGTTGTTTATTGAATTAATAAAGAACCTCAATCAAAAGGAAAAAAAATTATCTATAGGGAGAACAAAAGAGTATCCCACAATGTAAGGTATGTGTGTGTGAGTCAAATTCCAGGGTAAATTGTGAACATTTGAAGGTAGAGAATCACATTTCATTCCAAAGGGACTAAATCAAAATCAGTTTTATTCCAAAAGAGACTAAATCCACAATATCAAACATAGAACACAATATTTTTTCAAACAATTGTAGCAATTTTGGTATGTGAACACAGTAGAGTGAGTGTTGATTTTCATTTTTGCACTCAGAATGCAACTTGATTCTGTGCTGTATGACAGAGGAATTAAACCATTTTAGGATATATCAGATATCTGTCTATGTTCTTGAACACATATATACGTGTTCTCAAGCATCCGCTTGACTCAGCTCTGCTACATACATAGTTACACATCACTCCATAATCCTAAAAGGCTTCCGGAGTGCTATTGCAAATTGTCATAAAAATGCAGTAAAGTAGATAGCCATCATAAAATGAAACAGACAAATTGTTGGATATGTACTGGTAGTGATAGATATGTGCATTCTTTGATCTGCTAATATCATTCTGTATTGCCAATTGGCTCTATTGTAGCTAAATTGGGAATATCTTTGGTCTGGAGACTAGACAGTGACAAGGGGCCATATTCATGAAACCTTACTAAGCCTAGTTAGTTGCTAAAGTGCATTCAGATGCATGAATTGGTAGTAACTAACTAGGCTCGTAAGCTTCCATGAATATGGCCTCAGGTAGAAACCAAGTGTCCACAACGGTTCCAGGGGACTAGCCAGGTCTCTGTGAAGTCGCTAGAAATTTTGAAATGTTGACTTCGGACAGAGATTTTTTTTAGTCTCTAGCAGGTCTTGAGGATGTCTTTGAACAATTCACCCTCTGAATGCAGCAAAAATAATGCTGTATTTTATGTTCTTGCACTTTCCACTAACAACTTGAAAATTGAAGCAGAACTATACCACACGTTCAATTCAAACATAACAGACATCAAATTCACTTTGTGTCAATATAAGTTTACAGTATGTTGTCACATCTTTATATTTTTCATGATTACCCATCGGATCAATCTACACCAGCTTGCGTTTTGTTTTTGTCCCAGCCACAACACATTACAGAATTGAATCTGTAAAGTAATATTTTTTTTGTTTTATCAAAGCGGAGATAAGTTAAAATTAATTGAATTGATTCTTATAACTTGATTTTTATAAAGTGGTACTCACAGTTGATTCTAGATCTGCAGTCTTGTCAATCAAGAGCTCTAATCTCTCTCCTCGATTTGTCACAGACTCTTCAGAGGAGAAAAGGGGTGAGAAAGGAAACCTATAAGCATCATGTATAGTGGTGATATGAGCAATCAAAGCAACCACCCACAGCTGCTGGAGACAGTAATCAATTCAATTCAATTCAATTCAATTCAATTTTGGTTTATTGATAAAAGCATACTGAAATAGAAAGTCCGGGGACTTATGGCATTCAGTTTACAAACAAAATACAATCATTTACATACATGTAGATGAATCATATATGACATACATAACAGATAACTACAAAACTCCATTGTGACAAACTAACAGACGAGTAAATAATTATAAGTTTGAATTTGATCAGCGATTATTCATAGATTAAGAGAAAGTGGGGAAACTTATAACATTTAGTTTGCAAATAAAATACAATCAGTAATGAACAAATCTTACATTAGTTTTCATTTCTTTAAATTTCAGAAAATTGGTGAATTTCGATAAAAGACGATATATATAAGAGGACTCCCAATGTGGAGCAGTGTGAACAAGCTCACAAAGAAACTTTAGCGAAAAGAGCCCCTATCAAATAAACGATCTTCAATAAAGTAGAATGCCTTACATGGTTCAGGGTACCACTTTCATGACATTTGGCACATAAAAAACTTTAGCCTCCACAAAGCCAAAAAGAGGACCCATGAATAACGAAAGAGCCCTAAAAAAAAAGGAATCTTTAATAGAGTAGAAGGTGTTACATGGTTCAAGGTGCCACTTTCATGACATTAGGGAGGTAAAGTACCGGTAGCCCCCACAATTCTTTTACCCCGGAATATTGTGGGACATAAAGAATTCTCACCAATATTTTTGACCATGATCTGGTTGAGTTCGTCCAGGTCTTGTTGTACCTCGGTCATTCTGGTGTGCTCTGTCTTGGGTTGGGAGAAGTACCTCTGCAAAGAAATGGTGAGATGGAGAAAATGACATGGCATGTCTTCAATTCAAAGTGAGGTAGGATGAGAGAAGTACCTCGATGTATAGAGAAAACACCACAAGAGACAGGCAGGGCAGTCTTTATGGACAAGTGGTATATACTACAGCTCAAAGGAATTGGTAGAGGGAAAGGGAAAGGGAAGTAAAGGGAAGGAGCCGTAGTTTTAAACCACGGTATATTTTGTCCAGTTTAGCATGAAACATGAAGCATTAGCCTAGAAAGCATCATGTTTCATGCTGAACTGGACAAAATATAACACGGTTTAAAACTGAGGCTCCTTCCCTTTCTTCCCTTTCCCTTTCCTTATGCCAATTCCTTTGAGAAACATATAGACACATCCCTTTGCATATGAACTGTTTTACATGGATAAACTTTGAGTGGTGTTTACTGACAGGTAGTGTTGCAGATATTGGTCTTTGAACACAGGTGCACAGAAGAACCAAAAATTTGGTCGGTATCTCTTAGCCAAAGGTGACAGCTGCACTTTATCCTAAAACAAAACAAAAGGAATGCATCTTTCATCAAAATATATTCTCCTCGTAATTATGGGTAGAAATTTTATTTCATTTTGTCATGGTTTGCTGATCCAAAGTGTAGATCAAGAGTGTACAGGTTTAAACCAAGCAGCTGCCAGTTATATACCAGGTCTGCCCTCTCCTACCAGAGCCTTGCACTACCCACGATCTAGAGTCGCTCAACCCCAAAGCCAGATCGTGCATCCTCCACCGCACAGGACTTGTGTAGTGACCCGAGAAGAAGAAGCAAAACACTTAGTCCATTGCTTGCTCCATACCCAGGAGAGAAATGGGGACCTAATAGGATCCTTTGATCCAGTGTCTTGGGTCATAATACTGCAGAGCTCTCATGGTAAGCAGTAATCACACTGCTGAGGCTAGCCTGGGCAAATAACACCATATCATGTCTAGGTATATTCTCACTCATCCAGGTAGTAAGCAAATAATCAGCGTTGGTGAGGGTGATGGGACGAACTATCACTTCCGAGGCGATCTGGATGTAGCTATCTTTCCGAAGCGCAGCTGAGGAAAGATAGCGTATACATTCAGATCGCCGAGGAAGTGATAGCTCGTCTCATTGCTTGAAACCAAAAGTTGATTATTTGCTTTATATTCCACATCTGAAACCAACTATCTATGCCAAAAATAACAATTTGACGTAAAAAGGTAATGTTTACGTATCTCCATAACCCCGAGCCGCTGCCATGGGGAACACGCGTTAGGACGCGCATTACGACGCGCATTAGGATGCGCATTAGGACGCGCATTAGGATGCGCGTTAGGACGCGTGTTAGGACGCGTTAGATGTCAAGTGATAGTCCGAATGTGACGCACTTTTATTTTGCGCGTACTCAAAATATTAATCACGCAATAGGACTGTGAGGAGTGAAGAGATCTGCGAAACCAAAAAGTACTATCACCTAGAGTGTAACGAACTTTTATTCTCAGGTGATCTGATAGGAAAAACTACGCCTTATCACGTGATCAACTATTGACCAATCATATAGCAACATTCTCAGTATGTGGAATATAATAGGTAATACACTTCAAAAGTTAAAACATTGAGACAGAAGTTAGTGCACCCAAAGAACAAGACAAAAAAGGCCTTCAAACAGGTAATTGTGAGCAATCTTCTTGCCAAAGGTCATAAATACATGTATTTTAGAAACTTGCTGAAAGTTAGTTGCCCTCAAATGATTTACATTTGGAGTAATTAGTGATTAAATCACAAATCTGCAAAATGTTCGGGCCACATATATTTTCTCAAATGAATAATACATGAATTTAATAACATTGGCAAGGGATTACTCATGATCACACTTTTGAAGGCTTTTGTCTTCCCAGTACAGTATATTCCCTTGAATAGTCATCTTCATACACTTACAATCTGTGCTGCTAGGACTCTGGAGAATTCGCTGTTCATGGCAAACGGCAACGCTGTGTGGACGCGGGACCCATACGTAGCAGTAAACCTTGGGAGAAGCACATACATGTACACAAGTGTCATATTAACATCATTTGGGGACCTGTTGCATAAAACTTACCATTGAAGGCAACTTTGTTACCAATGTCAACTTCTAGGGAAACCTTAATTTGATTGACTCTTGAGCATTGTTACCACAGTTACCATTGATGACAGAGTTACCATTAATGGTGAGTTTTATGCAAAGGGGCCCATGAACATTTGGCCCTGGGTCAATTTCTGACTCTTAATGAATAGACAGCTAATTTTTGCAGAACTATCAACGAGTATGATTTTGATACAGTTAATATTATATGAATGTTTACATTTCTTGAAAATGCAATTTTTTTTTTAGAGCATTTTGACTAGCATGCAGGCGAGAAATATACATGTATACACCTGCATTTACATTCTCTTCATCTAATTGAATATCTGTGGTCAATCATGTGATACCTGTAGGCATGATGTATTCTACTACTTTCAATATCATACCAACTATATATTGAAATTTATGTTTCAACTTTGTTATTGCAAACCCTTGTATATTAGGTATACGGCGTCAATCATTAATGAACAGTGAACAGAATACAACACATGCCATAAAACGCACAACTCTATAACATGACCTGCATTGTGTGTGAATGCTAATGAGAGGTCATTATGTCAAGCATAAAAATGAGACTGCATTTACAACCAATGCTTACTCTTGGAGTCTCCCACAAACGTTTTCTTTCATTACTCAAAATATAGCATTTATCCATATAGCTAGTACATGCATGAATACTGAACAGACAGCAGACTGTGTATATGGCTCGTTTGACATACCTACATAGCCATTATGAGATTTTTTTCTAGTAGAATACCATAAAGGAATATATATTCTTTTAGACTGCTTATGTATACGTGATTGTCATGAAGAATAAAGACATATATCTCAAATATGTATATGATATATATAGATCTGCATTGTTCCCGATCAAGGCCCTCAGATATTGAATAAAAACCTTTAACTATCATGTTAAAAATATCAGAAGGAGAAAAAAAAATTAAAGAAACAGAAGAAGAGAAATAAGAAGATGATGGCTACAGTGGTCATTGAATGTACTGCTAACAACAAAAAGGCAATTTTTCCTTGGGCAATAACACATGTATGAATTCAGCAATATCGACCCCAAATTGAGATGCAGCGAAGTTACAATTGCCATAAACAGATCATTAAATGAACAATGGCCTCCCTAACAGTGAGTGAACTTTCATTTTTTCCACGTAAAGTGCATCAGATAGAGACAAGATGTAACACAATTATCTTGAAAATCACAACAGTGCATGTGACTTGCAGACTACAAGCCCAGTCATTTCATCTCTCCAATGGGGATTTGGCAGTGTTGTACCAGTACACCCATTAAAATAACAAACCACTGGTTTCAGGTCTCCTTTAAGGGAAACCCAGTGAGCAATATGAAAAGTAGATGTGTGCACTCACTGTACATACAAAATCAATGGCATAAGTATATGTACAGTATGTTCATGGGTAGGCCTACTTGTAATTGTAGTTCTGTCTAACCGGATTTTAATGTTGGTTTCAGGTCTTCTTTAAAGGAAACCCAGTGACCAATATGAAAAGTGGATGTGTGCAATCCCTGTGTATACAAAATCAATTACACAAGTATATGTACAGTACATGTGTGTTTATGGGTAGGCCTACTGGTTCTGTCTAACTGGATTTGATTGTTGATATTACACATTATGTGAGGTGAGCATGGGATACAACAACATGTGACCACAATGGGATGGGAACATTAGTTTCGTTTTTAGGCACATCATGAACCTACTATAGTACAGATAGTGCTATATATAGCTTAGACTTTGCCCTGCGACCTCATAATAATTTGCCCAATTTTCAGACACATTCAGACAGACAAATCTATTTGTTTGAAAGGAAAAAGTTTTCTTATGCAGAGACAAACAAGCACTCTAATTGACCATTTCCGAGGTATTAATGGTAACCCCAAAGCTTGTCCGAGGTGTGTCTTAGTAGCGACAACCATGGACCCTAGTAAATTCAGAGTGCATTCCATTCATTGAACCTGACTGACAAAATAAAGGTGATTATTATAACGCATCACTTGGCAGTTTGGTAGAAAGTTGTAATACATTACAAAAACAGCTTATTGTACTGTATGGATTCAGGTCTACTCACTTTTTCTTGATTTCTTGCAGGAAGGCAAATGCTCTTGATCTTTCAAAATCCTTCGAAACAAACAGATAAAAGAGATAAAGAATTGGGCATGAAAAATAGTGAATAACACATTAAAAATGTCAATTTAAGCCTGAGTCACATCATTAAAAATGACATTAATTGACATTAAATTGACATTAAAAATGTCAATTTAAGCCTGAGTCACATCGATGTTTTTCTAAACCGGGACTCGATGGCGTTGCTGCGACTGAGCTTCGGAGCACCGATATATGATGGATGGGGCGAAGCGCAAAGACCAATTTTTCCTCTTACGCGACGCTGTAATGGTGCGTGTACCCTTACTGCAATCAGCCTGCTCACGCAAGTGGTTTACAAATCAAATGACACGGGCTTGGTTCAACTGGTGAGAATTTCCCATACAAACTACATCACTCTCAATGTACGAAAACAAATTCTTTGTGAATTGGTCGAGCACTCAATGTAGGTGGCGTGGTTCAATCGATAGAGCATCTAAAACTGAAGATTGCGGGCTCAAGCAGAGCAGACGCGTTCTCAGAAAATTAAAAGCATGAGTTGCATGTAAGCATGGCCCTTCCATCGGCGGGAACATTTTCCGTCCATTGATTGGGACATGGAGATCCCACGTAAACAAAGTACAAGGAAAAAATCATAATATACTTGTGGGGGTTATGGTTCTCTTTTGCATCGCAGGGCTATATGGCCCTCAGTACCTGTGTTACTTCTTTACTGGGTGAGGCATACCCTAAGCATTTTACAAAACTTATATCCTACCAGTATCATAACTGGTTTCTGGGTACATGTACAAATACAGTCAAACCAGTATAAAGAGTGTACAAGTTAGACAAAAAATTGAGTACCGAAGTGGTGTTGTCAAATGAGCTTGTTGTCAAGACAATTGGCTCTAAACAAACTCACTTCAGTGAGAGGTTTAGCGATCTGATATTGACTATCGGGCTAGTGTCGGACATTCCTTATTACAGTCCTCGCTGTGATCACCGCTGCTTGCACTACCCGCATTGTTTAGAGCCAGTTGTCTTGACAATAATGCTATAGACAAGTGGTCTTTCTATACAGGTGGTGGTTAATCAGGTTAGACTGTCAGATTTACTGTCATACATTATAGGTCAAAGGAATTGGCATAGGAAAAGGGAAAGGGAAGAAAGGGAAGGAGCCGCAGTTTTAAACCACGGTATATTTTGTCCAGTTCAGCATGAAACATGATGCTTTAGCCTAAAAAGCATTATGTTTCATGCTAAACTGGACAAAATATACCGCGGTTTAAAACTGCGGCTCCTTCCCTTTCCCTTTCCCTGTGCCACTTCCTTTGCGCTGGAGTGTACATGTAGGCCCATATTCACATTGGTGGTTTAATTTAGACCATGTGCTACACAACGACTAAAATCACAGAATCACAACAGTGGGTGATTTCAATTATTCACTGTAAAAATAAATCATGGAGATTCCGCAGACAAAATCAATTATACTGAATCAATAATAATATTTCATGTTGTTTATTTGGTGTCCCATGAATTAAGTCCAGGTTTAGAGCAATGTCATAAAACCATTGATTTATATCACAAAATCACATCTCACTGTAAAAATAAACTAAAGTGCTTCCGCAGACAAATTCTATCATAATGAATCAATAACAATCTTTCATGTTGTTAATTTGGCGTCCCATAAAATTAGTCCAGGTTAGTGCATGGTTTGCGTTAAAGCTCTGTTCTGAATTTCAGGCCATAATGTCTGTTAGTTCTGTCTTCTACTTACATCATCTGTGATGCAGAGATAGATGATCCTTTCCTCAGAGACATAGTGGAAGAGGTATGCGCCGTGGGAGTAGGTCAGCTTGGCGTTCTGTGGCGGTATCTTCATGAGGACCTGCTCCGTCACCTCACCGAAGTTACCCTGGCACGCCGCATAGTTCGCCAGCACCGTGGTACCCCGCGCCACCACCGCATAGAGTAGAGGCATCTTGTTGGTTTCGCCCGGTTGTCCCGCCCGCTGGATCTCTCGAAGGCCGTAGAATGGGGAATCTGTAAGATATGAGCCATAGGACGGATTGTGGACGGGTGCTGGGGCCATTTTGGCGTGTTATATCGCAACTCACAAGAAAGCTTTAGAACCTTTTCTTGTAATCTACAACGCCCCGGCACTTTTATTCTTTAAGGTGTGTCCTGTACACTGACGTATACCGGTAGATTATAATCGCACAATATTATGTCCTGAGGTACTTGTACGCCCAAGATAAGTATCCTGCGCTGCCCATACAAATTGCAGCCAGCGTTTGTATAAGAATGTAGAAGATCTTCTGCTGGTATCTTACGGGTTGAGTGACATAAAACTGCAAATAAAAACTGACGTTCCTATGTACTGTGTGTATTATGTACGTGTGTCTGCAGACGATCACAGGGATAAAATTGCCAATTCACTCCGAACATAAAACATTACGACCAAATTTTTCAATGCCGTTCATTGGGTGAAAAAATTATTGTTCAAGAGATACCTGAGAAGCTATATGCTGGTAGTAGTGTACTGAAAGTTTGTTGCTCTGAATTTCAAGCATTGTCACTATCTCTATTGACCGGTACATGAAATGCACAAGGGATTATGGTACTATAGTACATCAATCAAAGTAAGACAGTCATCAAATTCACCTCAAATGCATGTGATCATTTATCCAATTTAACCAATATTTTATTCAGACTTCCAAACGTTTCGCTGCATTTCAGGGAATTTGTTTCAGCGCGAATCGCTGTCCCAGGCCACCCCTATTTGGTCCTCTTTGAATTAAGTGCTAGATAATTCAAATAAAAAGTATTGCAAGATTGAACAAATTGTCTCCCCCATAACAGCACTTGTGCTACTTCTGGGTCTGTATGTGCAATGCCTACATGTATCCATGATTGTAAAAGTACATCTATATAATAATGATATAAAAATGATATTGGGCTTTGTCCTTTGACCATTTAGGAGCGGGTTTTAGGTTAGTGCGCTGCACTGACCAATGGGTATTTAAACCCGTACTCACTTGTTGACCATACATTACGAGAAAAACGATTATCACTAGCGCTTTATGAGTAACATATTTAGCAATATAAAAATATATTGAAAAATGATTTTACCTTCATTTTATCTCTTGGTTTTAAGTAGTTTGTATGGCATTGCGAAGCCATCAAAATATATAAAATCAACAATATCTTAAAATAAACATTGTGCCCTTTTCCTAAAAATTGCTTGTAGGGTATAGGGAAGTTTTTTTTCCATGGTAGCTTTCTTTCTTGCGCTCCTGATCAGCATTACTAGGCATCACGTACACCCATTCATGGAGCCCAGAAACTACAATGTAGGCCAGTATGCCTGTGAATCCCGGATGTATACACACACACTGTGCTTGTACCTCATCCATAAAAACAGCCACAGGTATTGTATTGCGTTTTATGAGTCCAAACTGAGAGCGTATGCAGTCACAGTTCCTAATATCAGCTGTTTTGAAGGACTGTGCCATTAACTTTTAGTGTCAAGTACAAGCTACACATTTCATACGGTCAGTGAAACGTTTGCGACGTAGGCCAAAAATCTTTTGTAAGGAGGCCAGGGGGGTTAGTATGGATAAACCCTTGTCAGTCAGGCAATGAGTCAATCTGGGTCTTAGTCTACTATACATTGTCCTTCTCATAGTTCTACAAGGGTGGTATTCCGAAATTCCCCCTAAGTTTTCTCCTAAGTCCCCAAGTTAGGAGGTTTGTGCCTAAGGGAGCATGAAATTGGTATTCCAGAATGTCCTCTTAGGACTCTCTTAACGCAAATTATGGAGGGGTCGACCGCGCCCAATACGCATTAATTAGCCAATGGAGGGAAGTGTTTCATTCATGAGGAGCCAATCATAAGCACAACATATCTTTGGGACTTTCCCCTAGGTTTCATCCTAACTCTGTGGAAGCGCAACTATGTGTGCGCACATCAATCCATCAATCATCAATCATGCGCACCTACGCAAATAAATGCTGCTCTTTTGTGTGTGTGTGTGTGTGTGCGTGTTATAAATGGCTAAGAGAGGGGGTGGCTCTCTTAAGTTTTGTCCTAAATATTCTCCTAAATCCTCTCATACTCGCATTCTGGAACACCAATCCTAACTTTATGATTTGCATACATTTGCATAAAGATAGGAGAAAACTTAGGAGAGGACTTCTTAGGAGAGAAATCTTAGGAGAGATTTCGGAATACCACTTAGGAAAAATCCTAGACTTATGATAAGATTTCTCCTAAGTGAGTATTTCGGAATACCACCCCAGGCCTCCAGAAAAGGGCTCAACCGGCAAGTGAGGCTCTAGCCTCATCTAGTCTGTAGGCACACACTCTATCGTTACCAAAACTGTCTCAAGACATGTACCTGGAAAAAAGGCTACCACTTTTATTTGACTTGCTACAGGCACATGCTCCTCATCAACTTAGTAAGATGGTACCTACATGTAGCAAAGGCAGGGGTGACCATTTTTGTCCCTGCTGTGAAAGAGTAGGGCATAATCTGATTAAATGTCATTTTCTATGCAATGTCTTACATACATTTTTCCCGTCAAAAAGAAATAAAGAAATTTAATGATAATGGCTAAAATAATCAATTTTGACTGTAAATCAATGTCATACATAAAAATAAAACAACAACAGCCTGTGTCCCAATAAGATGCCAGGGGCACAAACAAACAAATCAGAACTAGTCTTTGCATTTCAGACCTATTGATTCAGACTGACTGACTGGCCAGATTTACGTTTTGTTTGGAAACACTTTATAGGACGAGTCACATTGGGGCACAGGTACATGTATGATCTAAAGGCAAACTGTTATGCAACAAGTAGAACAACGTCTATGAATCATTGAATGTAGATTCATTACAAAACAGGTGTGAATTCAAACAAAAGCAAGGTTAAATTTCATGTTTCCAGAACCAGTATAGCAGAGCATGACTTGAAGATTTCATGCTTGTTAAAGGTTATTTTTTGGGTATGCTGCTGATCCATGCCACGTTTTACAACGTTTGCACATGAAGGAATTTTAAAATATTAACTACGAAAAGAACGGTGCCTGTATCCGACTCTATGGGAGCATGTAGTATCATGATAATTATCGTGATATATAGATGTAAGATTTCATTGGTTGATAACATGTCAAGCTGCTGGTGACGGGAGTAAATCATGTTGATGTTATATTGAATGGGTTCTCTTATCGTTTCGCAACCTGCGTTATAATACAATGACCAATCAAATGTGTAGAGTTGTGGTGCATTTTCAACAGATGCTGTGCTCTACAAAGATAATCCCACAGAGTTGAGATAAAAAATAAAACATTTGCTTTACTAGGTTTCCCTTTCCTACTCATGAACAGGTCTAACGTGTAATGCGTCTTGACACTTGTGTTTAAAAAAAAAAAATGAGCGAGCTAGATCTAACATTGTGAATTAATTGAACTTTGTCTTTGATGAGATAGACCTCAATACTAGATCTAGCCTAATCTAAAAAAATGACTATTGGAAATACCTATGCATTACTTTAGATAGTAGCAAAAGAGCCAAAAATGGAACCGCAATAAATTAGGGTCAAACCCACTAATCTATGCGATATCTAATTATCTAGACCATTGCGACTTAAGTTAAGTTGTACTTGAGCTGAATGACAAGCCAACGGTCCCTTCAAAGCAAGCTGCCCCGAAACTCTCCCGTGCGAGATGCGGCAGGTTGCGCTCAAGCCACAGCTCCCTACAGAGCAGATGCTAGCCGAATTTAAACCAAATAATTGACGCTTCAAAGTTCTGCACACATGGCACAGGACTATTCGATTCCACAAATATAAATGTTCATTGTAAGTTAGTTGGCGACACGAGCTGGTTCGTGGTACTTACCGAATAATGTTACAAATATGATTAATGGTCTGTGTTTATTTCACGATACACTCCGTTACTCAGCCCTATCTATATCCATGACCATCATATTCGCACATTGCACTTCCGGTACACGGTTGACGCATAAAAATTCGCGTGCATCGGGTCTCGTGATGATGATGATGTTGTTGATTTCTTTTTTTTTTTTTAAACTATTTTTGGCATTCGCATTCATTTTTACTTTAATAATTGCGGTAAGCTGTTATAAATGATGCCGAGTACTAGTATCGATATATAATCACCAAACGAGTCAAACGAGCATAGTGTAGGTTACACAGATGGTCGTATTAACGCAGAGAGAGAGAGAGAGGGGGGGAGGGAGAGAGAGAGAGAGAGAGAGAGAGAGAGAGAGAGAGAGAGAGAGAGAGAGAGAGAGAGAGAGAGAATGGAAGAGGTTGGTTTTAGTTATTGTGGACTGCTTGCTTTATCTTGTCTCTGTCGAGGATTGACCTCACTGTATTTGGTATTGTGTTCCAATCGGTTAAAGTGCGTGGTACTTAGGCCTACAGATAGATATATTGATGGATAGATAGATGGATAGATAGATAGATGGATAGATAGATAGATGGATAGATAGATAGATAGATAGATAGATAGATAGATAAACACACAAAAAAAATAAGTCCCCCCCCCCCAAAGCAAAATAGCTAAATTTTTATCAAAGAGGTTTTGAGCAACATAACTTGGCAGAATTCATTTCTTCACTTATTGACTACCTTCCGTGTGAAAATCATATTAATCCACCCAGTCATGCATGAGTGTGCACACATTAAAGGCAAAATTGTCACTTTTCAAAAGTCACAAAGGTAATTGTTTATGCGGTTTGAAACAGTACATTTTGGCATTTCTTGTGCGATTTTTAAAGTGTATTCACTCAACTATGACATGAGAATGACTTCTTATGTTCACATAACACTTCATGTTACATCTTTGTCAAAATATCCAGAGTTTTATTTTTTCACAAAAATTAAGTTTTTTTTTAAAAAGGTTTCAAACTCAAGAGGGTGCTCACTCAACTAGAACAATGGGTTAAATGTCGGGATAGGTGTTAGTGTGTTGAGAGATGAATGAATAACAATGAAAGACATAAAGTTTGCACCCGAAATGGATTTCATTAAAAATTCATATGACAGAATCCCAAAATTAACCTTGTGATTTTTGAAAAGTGACAATTTTGCCTTTAATGTGTGCTCACTTATGCATGACTGAGTGGATTAATGTGATTTTTACACGGAAGGTAGTCAATAAGTAAAGGTACGATCCTGCCAAGTTATGTTGTTTAAAACCTCTTCGATAAAAAACTAAGACATTTAAGGTAGTTTCAAGTTTCAAGTTTCAATTTATTTTCATATTTCTCAATACACATGGATAACAAACATATTACAATCAAACTTAAACAATGTGGTCAATCTTATAACAGTATTGATTGAAGTGAGAAATATGATGGGACCTGCATAGAAGCAAGCTTGTAGAGCTGCAGGTCCCATATAAATTGAGATTATATATCACAAAGGAGAACGGAACGTTATGTGTGTGACCAAATCAAACACTATACAGCTAAATCATATAAGACAAAAAAGAACCCATAAGGCGAACCACTTATGAAATCTTAGACTAGTCCTTATTCTAGCACAAAAACAATTATATTCAGTTATGTTCTTGCCGTGGTATTGTGTTCAGTACATTACATGTCGTTCCCGTTTGCCATTGTGATACTAGTTTAGTATAAATAAAACATAGGCTGTAAAAAGCTATTTATAGCATACGAATGAATAATCAATGAATAATCAAGGCCAAGCTATGGTGCTCTGAGAAGCAATCTTTTATATAAGCTGAATGTATATTAAGGTGTGAATTCGATCCATTATGATTCCCCAAGCACCAGCGCTGGGACAGAATACACTTGAATCCAGTGAACATTATACAACAATGAAATAATGCGTATTGCAGAATCAGATACAGTGATTGCGTAACAACTTTGACATATTAATCAGGGTTCCACAATATAATCATTCAATAGAAAGTCTTTCTTGGTAATGATGATACCAAAAAAAAAATGATTATTGCCATGGAAACGATACAGAAAAAAGCTTTTTTTTTTAGTAATCAATTCAACTATTGTATGTATTTAGGAAGCAAAAATATCCAATCCCCAAATCTAGAATTGTAAATATTAAGACATCAGAATCATAGCACTAAAGATTGAGGTGTTTTAAGTGTTAACAGACATGCAAAAAAGCACCGTTGCTATGACACCATGGTGCCCAAATGTATTGAAATTACAGAAATATATATAAGAAATTGCCATTTATTTTTCATATGGTAACATGAAAACGCAAAATAGGTGTCTAGGTATACATTTATCAATGTGTGCAGTTGATTCTGATTTTGATTTAAGTCGTTAGAGATCACGATCATGCCTAAAGATAGTAGTTGCCATGGAAACGATATGAACCTAAAAGGCAATATTGTTAGAAAACCATTAAAATATATTTTAATACACAGCAAAAACCTAATCCTAGTTTATGCTTTTATGAAACTTTAGATGCCAGAATAGTTGCAATAAAGGCGTAGTAATTTTTAAGTTTTAACTATCACGCATAGAATGACTGTTGCTATGACAACAAAATGGTGCAAAAAATACAAGAAAGTGCCATATATTTCTCACATGGTGACATAAAAATACAAAATTAGTATCTAAGTATTTATCAAGGTGCCCAGTTGATTCTGATAGGAATCTAAGTCATGTAAGGTCATGATCATACCTAGAAATAGTTGTTGTCATGGAAACGATATGCAGAAAAGGCATTTATTTTTCGAAAAACATTCGAATATATGTAAATGCACAGCAAAAATCTTAATCCTAGTTCATTTTTTATAAATATTTAGATGCCAGAATAGTTTCCAGCAAGATTGAGTCATTTCTAAGTGATAACTGTTACGCATAAAATTAATGTTGCTATGACAACACCTTATATTGAGGTGTATACCAAATACTGAAATTAAAGAACTATAAGAAAGTGCCATATACTTGCCATATGGTAACATAAAGACAAATAATTCAATATATCATGGAAATAGGCAGTAAAAGAACGTAACCCCAGTTTTTGGTATTATGATGGCTTATATTTTCAAATGATAATGATCAATGTTATGGTATTCTTAGTTGTTTATGGTCATGCCTAATTGGATAGTCGCTATGACAACAGCATGACGTAATCCATAAAGTAGATGTGCAAAGCACATACGAGGTACTTATCTTGTAGTATCCCTGGCTGTAAAGATGAGCGTCACACTGGATAGTCGCGACATCGACAGAAGCCATCGGGTATCCCCTTCGCAACCACCCCGACCGAAGCCCTTGATCGTTAAGTTTGCGAGATACAATGCCCGCCGTCTCATGTACGAAGCCAAGTCGCGATTGAAAGGCACAGGCATCGTGATCAGAGAGGATCTCACACCCGCGCGCCAAGACCTCTTCTCCAAAGTCTCAAGTCACCAGAACACGAAGCATTCCTGAGGGGTGTTTCACCAAGCTGTTCGGAAGTTATGAACGACTTTACGAACGACTGGTGATACTTTCTTGTGCTAAATGCGATACCACGCTTTGTTCATTGAGAATCTGATTTAGCACAAGAAGGGATAACCAGTCGTTCGTAAAGTCGTTCATAGCGTACGAACAACTTGGTGAAACACCGCCCTGGTCCATAGATGGGAGGATTTTCTCAGTGACAAGAGATGGCCGGAAAGTTCCGGTAAGAAACGTCAATGACATTGAACGTCTGTGAGATTTTAACTCAATTGTAATCACTTCTTAACTGTATATGGACAGAAACTTTCAAAGTGCCTCGTGAGCAGGACATTGTAAATGATTTTAACTGTACATATGTAGATCATAATGAATTACACAATAAGTTAAATAGTACATCTTGTTTATCAAAAGAGTTTCTTATTCATTATAACGCAAGGAGTTTGGGGAGGAATTTTGATCGTATAAACGAATGTTACTTGATTCTATTTTTCAATTATAGGAGTAACTGAGACATGGATGGCTGGTAATGATAATAATGTTTTCTTTAGAGGGCTATACAATGTTTAATACAAATCGTGTCCGTGGACGAGTAAGAGGAGTTGCCATGTTGGTAAAAAATTATATCCAAGTATCTGTTCTTCACAGCATAACCTTTGATATTGGTGGTGTCGAGTCGCTTTATGTCGAAATTACATGTAAAAATAAAAAGAATATTATAGTAGGCGTTATATACCGCAAACCAACGAGTAATGTAACTATGTAAGTGATTTTATTGATGGGCTTCAACTTGCCTTACATGAAATAACAAAAGGTTCCAAGCCATGCTATATTATGGGAGATTTTAATCTTAATGTATTAAATTACGACATACAACCCCTTGTGCTAAGTTACATGGATTTAGGCTTTACTCTTACAGCTTTCCCCCATGATTGATAAACCAACTCGTGTAACAAAAGATTGTGCAACCTTTATTAATAAGATATTTACTAACGCCTTTAATGATACTAGTTCTTCAGGAATTCTTTTGTCTGACGTCAGCGATCATTTTCCCATTTTCCAGATAACAGAGCAATCTTTTACAAAGTCCGAAAAATCAATCAAATCCCAAAACACTTCGACGTAAGGTAACTCTTACCGCCATCCAATCGTTTCTTCGTGGATTAAGCCACACTGACTGGTCCGATGTCCTTGAATCTAATGACGTAAATAAAGCGTATGATTATTTCGTAAAACGCTTCTCAACTATATGTGATTTACACATGCCTCTAAAACCGGTATGTTCTACCCGCCGTCCAAAAATTAAAAAAACATGGATAACTAATGCCATTTTAAACTCAATAAAAACAAAAAACATGCTTTTCACACTTTTTCATTCTTATCCCACTGAGGAAAACAAAACTAAATACAAAAAAATATCGCGATCAACTAAATTAACTTATTCGTTTTTCCAAGAGAAAGTATTTTCATGATAAGTTTGATAAATTAAAAAATAATTTGAGAAAGACTTGGCAATTCATAGACAAACTTTTAGGTAAACGTGCCTCAAATCAAACTAGCCCAATCATTCATAATGGCACTGAAATACATAATCTATACTCCATCGCTAACGTGTTTAATAACTTCTTTGTGAACGTGGGGCAAAATTTGTCAAATTCTTTACCACCAACCAATGTACATTTCACGGATTTTATGCCTAACGCTCGCAACATTTCTTTATTTCTTAAGCCTGTCACCGAACCAGAAGTAGTACAAACAGTAGTACAAAGTTTTTGTAACGGCAAAAGCCCCGGGTATGACAACATATCTCTTGATATTGTAAAACCTTGTACATACTGCAGACCTTTGGCACATATGCAATCTGTCAATACAAACTGGTGTGTTCCCCTCCAAAATGAAAATCGCAAAAGTTGTACCCATATTCAAGAAAGGCCCCACTTCAGATTGTAGCAATTATAGACCCATTTCTATCCTTCCATTATTTTCCAAGGTACTCGATAGAGTTGTTTACAATCATAGTGTTTACAATTTCATAGTGTGTAATACGGGTTTAGAAAGGATTGCTCTACCGACTTTGCTTTAATCAATCTTTCTGATAAAATCCTGAATTATGTAAATCTGAATAAGCATGCAATAGCTATTGTTAGGGATTTATCAAAAGCATTTGATGCCCTGTCGCTTAAAATACTATTATCAAAATTACGTTATAACGGGATTCGGGGCATACCACATCTTCGGTTACAAAGCTATCTAACTGACAGAAAACAATATACTGTTTATAACTCGCATACTTCTGATTTCAAGTTTCTTAGATCTGGTGTACCACAGGGTTCAATTCTTGGTCCTTTATTGTTCCTAATATATATAAATGATATAATAAATTCCTCATCTCTTTTTGATTCTTCTTTTTGCAGACGACACTGCTTTGGTTGCCTCCGAGAAAATCTTTGACATTTTGATCAATGAAGTGAATGTTCATTTAATGCATGTTCATAATTGGCTTTTGTGCAATAAATTATCTCTAAACATTGTAAAAGTTCAATTTGTTTTTAGACATAGGCAAAACCTAAATACTTGTTATAATGATTTTCCTTTATATATCAACAACATAAAAATTAAGCAATGTTCTGTGGTTACATATCTTGGAGTGCTTGTAGATATGTATTTATGTTTGGATTCACATATAAATTTTATTTGCAGCAAAATATCAGGTAACATTGGTATCATGAATAATCTCAAACTCACTATTCCACGTAAAGTCTTATTAATGATGTACAATGCATTCATATTGCCTCAAATAGTTTATTGCAATGTGTTATGGGGTTCATTGCATCCTTCTAAATTACTCAGACTTCATCGTCTACAGAAAAGAATCCTCCGTATATGTGCCAATTCTCATTACCTTGAACCTTCTTTTCCCTTGTTCGTCCGTTTTAATGTTTTTGATATAAATACGACGCAAATTGCCTGTTTGATGCGTAGATTCTTTTCAAACTCGCTACCTTCTTGTCTCATCCACATGTTCTCACTGAATGCAGAAATTCATCAATACAATACCCGTCAGTCTGTTAAATTCCACATGTGGAAAGTTCACACAAATACTCTTTCCAAATCAGTCCGTTGCTTTAGGTCCAGTAACTTGGAATTCATTACCAGCCCACGTTCAGAATGCTCAGATTAGTAATTCTTTTAAAAATCAACTTAAAGAATCCCTCCTTTCTAAATATTCTTCACATGGCGCAACATAGAATAAAGTAACTTAACAGCTTTAGCTCCCCGGTGTAACTATTTTTATTTTCTCTTCACATTCTTTTACACGGGTGTACCCAATTTATCAAGCCACTGAGGCTTTTACGGGGAAACCTTTTTCTTTATATACTTACATATGAATTCACTATAAATACTCATGCTGTTCCGATTTTTATTAAACGTCACTATTGCCGAACAGTCACTATTCACTGATATTTTCCTATGTAAATTCATACGCTGATGTAATACATGTTTCAATGTTGTATATATATCTTAAATTGTACGTATCAAATGAATGAAATGAATAAATGAATGAATGAATGAACGAATATCAAAATCCTATCGCTATCCCGGTTCATTCTTTTATGCCTTGTTTTCTTTCTAATAACCATCAGATATCATGATGTGCATGTTTCCTCTCAAACCGATAGTTGATGTTAGTGTGAGGCCATTGTCATGGCAACTCATCAATCAGATATTAGAATTTCATAAAATGGCATATTCGTAATTTCACCCTGTCAAAACTCTATGAAAGTGCTTAGTTACATATATCAGGTGATTAAAATCAAAATCAAAGTCATTTGGGGTCATCACATGTCACACTATTTTGTAATCAGTGTGAAGTACTTGGTTGTTGGCATGGCAATGTATCAATCAAATATTTACATTTCACCCACTTTAACACCAAAAGACACACTGCAAGTGTGTAGAGGTCTTCCGTTACACAGAATACTTCATCTGATTTTACATACTGTACTTAATACTATTCTGAATAATCCTAATAGAAACTCTCTAAATCATCATCACGATAGTCCTGCGTTGGTGCATCAACTTGTAGTATAATTGATGTTAAACGGTTTGGCTTCTAATTTCATCGATATAACCCTGTCTGAGATAGCCCAACACCCACATAACGCTTTTGCTTCTTCATTATAATTACAACACCAATTCTGTGTTTATCACCACCAGAGAAAATCATTGTATGATCCCCTTTGACAAATTTTCCATTTCCTGTCCACCTTGTTTTTGCCATACCCAAAATATCCAGCGTGCCCCCCCCCCCACATGATTTCATCTGGCACACAATATTTTGGTGCCCCCTACAAAATTTCAAGGCCCCCAGTGCCCCCCCCCCCCCGCCCCCGCTGAAAATATCATTTCTACATCGCTGCGTACACAGGCTGGTTCATTGGTTCTCGGTCCACTGGAGATGATTTTGAACATGGACGTTGGATGCATGCGTTCTTGACCAATGAATGACCTGTCCATCACCTACTCATCTCAGGTCTGGAGCTTCATTTACTGAGCGGAAGAGCTTGATCCATCCTTGAGTGACCTAAGCTAAGCCTCTGAACCATGGAAAATATTTTTTTTTAAATCCTTTTATTCAAATATATAGATATATAGAATACAAGGTAACACAGAGCCCAGGATACATGTTTATCAACAAAATACAGGGCATAATTTACAAAGTACATTTACAAGAGCAAATTAACAAACGCTTGACAAACACAATACGAGGTAAAACTATCTTGGAGTACAGAATATAGATGGGATTATTGTGAATATAACATACCAGAATGATGACAAAGCTTCGTTATTGAACACAGTCCTGAATGTATATATTCATAAACATAATCAAATTTAACATCAACTTTATTTTCAAATTTATGGCAATTTTACGAGTGATATCTTTTTGTCTCACATTGAGCATATAGACATTTTTGGAAATATAAATTCACACTCTATCATTCTTAATCAGCTAATTGCATCGAATGCGAGTTTATTCTTAAATCGGGGAATAGTGGTATTGTAGTAAACAATATCAAGTGCTGATCAATTGCATAATGTCTTATATTCGTTGACCTAATTGCATTAAACATTACCTTTATTTCTAATATTTACAACATATATTAGACGAGTATTCCAAGTGGTTTATTGCCTTTGTTTTCAACTGACTATATAATCACTAAATAAATTGACAAACATAATTTCATATACTAAATAGTACTTAATCAAACCATTACAGAAAATCAAATGTAAGTTCACAATACAACGTAAACAAAATTGTCGCAATTTCAATTATAAATCATGGCAAACATGGGGTTTGTAATTATTAAGTAAGGACGCAGTAATTGTGTAGTTGATTATGACATGGGTATAGTGTGCAATTCCCGATTATTTCCAATATAGTACATACAGTATTTACAATATATGTTGAACATATCATTACAAATGGTTTATCACTTTTGTGTTCCCTTCGTTGAATTAGTTGACAAACGTAGTTTCATACTTAACAATTTTAATACATCATTGCAGAGAATCAAATGTGCGTACAACGTAGACAGAACTGTCGCAATAAGGATTTGCAATTCCAAAACTGGAAAAAATAGAAGTGGGGAACATTATATTAATCCAGTAATGTCATGTCTGTCCAGGCAGGGTCTGATCTTGAGTTAAATATTACATATGATCCAATGAGTGCTAATTGACTTAATTTTGTTATGATACCCTTGCATGATTTTTCACCCACGAATCGAAAGATCTTCTTAATTTGCTGTTTGTTTTCTTTTGAGATCACTCCCCTGCTTCCAACCTCAAAACATATTAGGTGGGATTCAATGTTTTTTGCTTTGATGTCATTATTTAATTGGCAATAACGCTCCAATTTCCTTTCCCTGGCTCTATACATATTGGGCTCAAAGGGGACTGTGAGTTCTATGAGGACTACCTGCTGTACGTCTTCATTGACAAGGTGTAGTACTATATCGGGTTTTTCTGTGGTTGCCATTACGTTTGGGGGAACAGTACCACCACTTACTCTAAAGCCAGGCAGGTCTGCAAACAAAGACATTGAAACATTGTTACTATTGGCTTTGTCCCGTAATTGATTTACAATGTATCTCAAAACACTGTTGTGCCTATGCGTGAGCCTTCCCTGAGAGAGAGAGCGGTAGGGCACATGTTTAGGATATGTTGCAAAGTAGCCCTACCGCTACACAAAGAACATCTATCGGTGGTTGTTTTGCCCCACAATTTCAAATTATCGGGGCTTGGTAGACAGTCTATTACAGCTCTTGACGCAAAGCTAAGGACGCCTTTCGGGAGTCCGTACATGACCGATCGCCAAGTTAAATGACTATTTTCTTCTTCTAACAACTGCATTAGGTTTCCCTGCTTAGATAGAGCGTGTATTCGCTCGTTCCATTTAGAGTGTTTATCATGAGCTATCGTCTTTTTTTAGTTCAGGCTTCACCCTTTTCCAACAATGGGGTTCGGCGCTCGTACTTTTTGTAAGCTCGATCATTTCCATACTCTTCCTCACCCCATACGATTTGCTTTTTGTAACCCATTGACCTTCCCTTTCTATTTTACATTGTACAGCGTGAATTGTCTTTGGGTCACCTTTTGTTAGTGAGGAGGCTATGGCTAGCGTGTGACATTCCAAATATAATTCAGAAACCAATTTCAGTTTTAATCCTTTTTCAGAATACAAGATTGTTGAGCTTGCCCCGAGCTGGGGGACCTTAAGCCATTTTTTCACGAATTTCGTTTCCATACTATCAAGTGATTCAAGTTGGGTATCGGAAAGAGAATGTACTGTCAACAAGTATCTGAGAGACGGTAGTGCATAATCCAAGAACACTCTTAACTTGTATTCATGTCTGATTAAAGAGTCATCGATGTGTTGCAGAACTTCAGTAAGTTTGCTTCTAATGATATCGAGAGAGTCTTGGGTTTTACCATAGAATGAAATATATGAACCAAGGAATTTTTCTGGTTTATCTTTAACGGTTTCAAGAGGTACATTATCAATTGAGAATATCACTTCTTTCGAGGAACCTTGACATATTGATATTGATCGACATTTTTCCGGTTTGAGTTTTAAGTTCATTGATTTCACTTTCAATCCGATTTCATTCATTCTTTGGTGGGTCCTCTGATTTGCAGTTATCAAACAGAAATCGTCCGCAAACGGCAGCGTTATAAACCTTTCACCGTTGAGGTCGTATCCATGTTTATACTCCATTGGTTTCAGATGTGCAATTAACGGATTAAATGCCAGTAGAAAGATTATAGGAGACCATGGGTCGCCCTGATATACTCCACGTTTGAATAAGATCGGGTCTGATTGCCACGAAGGACCACTGACTGTACCTTGTAGCCCAGAGTATAGATTGCGAATATAACGTATTACTATATCCGGAATGTGACATGCTTCCAAAGTATGGTAGATTAGCGAATGCTCGACTGATCCAAAAGCATCCGCGAGGTCGAAGAAAGTTACGTGGATTGTCTTTTTCTTATTCCGTGCATTTGCTAACCGTTCATTCATAACCTGTGTATGTTCAATACATCCACTTATGCCAGAAAGGAATGCTTTCTGTGTGGTATTGTCTATCACCCCCGTTTCACACAAAAAACTAGCAGTTCTCTCAGCCATTATTTGGTGGTACACTTTTCCTATGCATGAAGTTAATGAGATCATTCTAAAGTTACTGGGATCATCTGTAGGCCCTGCTTTGTAGATCAAGGTAATTTTACTTTTGGACCAAGACTCGGGGGGTTCACCAGATTGTAGCACCTTTGTAAAGAGCGTCGCCATAAAATGGTGCGTGGAGGGTAGTTTCCGGAGCAGACCATACATGATACCATCGGGACCAGGTGCAGAGGTGGGAGTTTTCTTGAGTAAAACTGCTTTAACATCCTTGGGTCGGATCGGGGATAGGTTAAAGGTCGCCTCCTGGGATACTGGAATGTAGGGAAACCAGGACACTGATGAGAAGTCGATAGGATTCATAGACGAATATCTAGTAGGATAGTATAAGTCCGCGGTTTGTTTCGTAAATGACGGAGTCTGTTGTATTCCCACATCGTTTTCAAGAGACCCGGAGCAACATTGTTTTGCAAAGTTCCAAAAGTTTTGTTGGTACATTTTTTCTCTACGTGTTATTAGTTTGTTTTTCTGCTTTGTTTTATGTTGGTTGTGTAGATAGCTCACTCACAGCCTCGCGGAAAGCTTTGCGATCATCAGCGGACGCAGTTTTCGCGAACGCCTTTTTTCGTAATGCGTTTTTGGCCTTCCGAGCTGCATTCAGAGTTTTGGGGACCTTGGCTTTAAATTGATTCAATTGTTCGCTTTTAACAAAGTCCTCGTGCGATGAAAGCCAATGTTGGAGAATGTCAGTCATTTGGTCACCGGCGATTACCGGGGATATATTGTTAGAAGCCAATTCGTGGTGAAGGGGATTCAATAGGCCTTTAAGCTCACTGTCGTAAGTACCCCATTCATATGTACTGATTGACGGTATTGTAAACTTTGAAAACGCGGATACCTGAATGGTGGTAGAGTATAATAATGCGAAGATGAGCTTGACGGTAGATATGGTAGCCATGGCCGAAAGTGGCTGAGATTCACGATGAATACCAGTACAAGTTTGGTGCGACACAGCAGAAACGATGTATCACGAATATCATGTATGCACCCAGAACACACAAATCGATGATAAAATGGTCACTAGTTCGCTACTGGAGCAAACATGAGTCAGAAACTCGGAGTATGATGGAGAAAAACGTGCATCTTACGTAATCGTAGTAGTGTTTGAACAAAGAGTTGAAACCATTCACCCATGCATGTTTGGTGATTACGTTATTGTAGTATACGCTAAACCTAGTTAACGGATTTAGCTTTCTTTTCGTAGGCTTCTGACTTGCGATCGAAGATGAACGGCTTAGGTTCTTGCGGCTTTATAACGGACATTATAGAACAATGCTGGATCCACGCAGGGTTTCGCGAGAGGTGCTTCTACGATCGAGGTCCGACTCGGTCCCGAAAATCCCAAATTTTTATTTCGCGCAATCGATCACTCCTCCGCGATGTGGCGAAGTACTCGTAGCTGTGGGCGCTGTTGGTCTTCTCAATAATTTCATCATTTTTACCCTAACCATAGCCCCTTTGTAAAGTTCCTCCCTCCCGACACAAAAAGCCCATACAAGTCAACATTAAAATTGAAGGATATATCGCTTGCCCGACGACTAGGAGCCAGCCGTCTATTTCGATACGTATATATGACAAAGACTCTGAAGAGACGCAACGGCCAAGCGACAGGATATATCTACTGCACTAATATCCCACCAAATTACCACTTCTCCTTGGTTGAACAAGGGGTAAAAACCAGAGAGAAAAAGGTTCTGGTAAACATTGTGTCCCCCTAACACAATATTAAAAACTTGCATGGTGAGCATAAACTTGTGTTGCGCAGTACCAAGCTTGAATGACATGCCCACGTTCGATACCACACCGTATCGAGCGTAACTTTGACCACCTGTTACAAAATACCTTGCATACTTTTCCCTCTAGCTCTGAACAATGCATAACATGAATTGAGTTCATTAACGAGATTACATTAAGAACCTTAACGCAACGCAGGCAAATGAATTTCTATGAATATCTGAATACCAGTTCTCGCAATTTGCTTTCACGATACCCCGCGACCATGGGAAAATACCCGTAGCCATTTTTTCTTTTTGAGAAATTACCAATCCGATTACCGGTATGATTAAACAGGGATATTAACAGAAATTTGCTTTTACACGGGGAAAAACGGACGCTCGGTGAGAAAGTGCCATCGTCATTTTTGGTGGAAGTTTGCACAATTAGATTAAGCAGGCTTATAAAAAAAAATGTCATAATTTTTATGTGATGTGCTATAAGCAAGGTCACAATGCATTCATTGCATTGCGTTATGAGCGTGATGAGTAAAGCGCGTCCACTTCATTTCAACTCAACTCAAAGAATATTATGGCAAGGAAATTAGTTCTTTCGGAATACGCCTTTTGTACAGATAGTCCATCCTGAAGTTAAGTTCTCTTCGATAAAAGAAACAAAAATATGAAAGAAACATCTTACGGAAGGTTTTAAGAAAGTCCGTCAAAGATTAAGAAAGTTATGATCTTTTGAAATTTTAATTGTGTGATGTCACGTGCGTGATGGCCTCCCATAATTATGTTGTGTGCTGTATGATTTAATAAATTGCTTTTTTCTGTTGTTGATAAAGGAATATATTCTTTCTTAGAAGTGTGTGCGTATAAACGTGTTACCAATGATGTTTCATTGAGAAAAGTTGATATTTTCAACCCCCCCCCCCAAAAAAAACAACGTATATATGTAGGCTACATTTATACATATACATATAGACAGCACCTCGCACATGACATCACAAAATCAAAAGTTTGAAAGTCCATAACTTTCTTATCCTTTGACAGTTTATCATCAAACCTTCACTCATATGTTTCTTTGATGTTTCTGCTTTTTTGAGTTGAAACCAACTCAATTTCACGGTGAACTTTCACTTTAAAATGAAGGGGTATCATACTTTCGTATTCTCGGAGAACGGCTTGAATAATAATGTTTAGTTCTAGAAATATGAGAATTAATTGAATTTTCGCAGACAAATAATGTGTAACACAGTATATTGACTTTTCTTACACCTCCGTGGTGTCGATATGCACTACCAGTACCAAAAAGATAACCTTCAACATTGTTGGTAATAACACAATAGCAGACGACGAAACAAGGACGGACGGACGGACGGCACTGTACTGATATACTGTAGTTTACGCGCGCGAGTGTAAACGTAATTCGACACGCAGCTCGCGCGCCGCGCTGCTTTACTATACTCGACTCGGCTATAGCCTTCATGCTTGTACAATTCAGGTAAGGGATTTTTTTAGTCAGCATAAATGTACAAAGCAGTGATCCCGCCTGGGCGCGGCGCAAGAGATACGGCTGATCTAGTCTCGCTGGCTGGGATCCATGATCAAACCAGGCTGATGTGCTCTAATTCCGTGTGTGCTCTCCCTCCGTATCGTCTGTAGATGAAACCCCGATTGCAGCTGCTGTTTGGTGAAACCGAGAAGAAGATACACGTCGTATTCTGCTTTCTGATATCGTGATGCACCTATCATAGGAGCCGGCTGCCGCTGCGTGTTTAGCGGTTTGTGATCACCAGAGCTGGCCGAAGTGTCGGCGGGTGCAGTGTCGTTGTCTGGGTCGATGGTGCAGCGCCGCTTTGAAGAGGTAACTAATACGCCAGGGTCGATCGGGTTTAATAGGGAGGCTGGGGTCCCGGAGATCTCCCGGGAACTGGCCTACACAAAATAATTCATACGCTTTTAAACATAATTTATTTGCCTATTGGTTGAATGTCTTTCAGGATCCCTCAATTAGTGTTGGATGATATTGGTGCATTTTTTGTGGTGTCTGTTGCATGGTGCTCGTCACAACACATCATGACATTAGTCACACATGTACGCACATTATAATTCACTCAATCATAATTATTTAATACCTGCATATTATTATTTATATTATCCTGATTATTATTCAGTTTTCAAATGCACTGTACTGAGCCTATATACAAATATGTGTTTGTGCTTAGGGGAATTGGTACTTAGCATCTCAGCTCAGTCCACATATGTACAGTACTACCTCTGGGCACAAGTGCACCTGTTACAAATTTTCAACCAGCTATTGTGAACGATTTGCACTTGTGTGCATTGTGATTTACTTTTTGTTTGAAGAAGGTGCGTACACATGTGACCCTAGATACTGCAGATCCAGATGCACATCACTGTATGAGCTGGTCTGTGTCTGGTTGTTCTGTGCAGAAAAGTCCAAGTCAGACTGGACATAATTGTTTGCATAATTTATAAACCATTGTTAGTCTATGGTTTGAGTAATGAGTGATTAGTATGTATACTAGAGACTACAATGTACAGGACTTCAAACAAACAACTACCAGTAGTCTTGTGACACAGACCCTTGTCAATCATGCCAGTGAGGCCAAATCAATAGCCCAAATTCACAAAGGTAGTTTAGATTAAGACTACGTGCTATGCGTGTTTCATAGAACAAGTGTGCTTGATTTCACGCATGATAATAATGGTTAAAATGATGAATGTGCAGGTTTGGCATAGGGCACTACATTCATGCTGGTTACTATGGTTTAAACTACCGTTTAGTTCAGAATGATTTAGATAAACCATGGTCTAAACATGGTAGTTAGCATGTATTTTGCACCCTAAGCCAAAAGCCCTCAATCATTATTGAATCTCTATTAGTGTATACTCTGAAATAAGCGCACTTATACTACGTAAACACCATGAAATCTGCATTTAAACTGGTCTAAACCAAAACTCCATTTGTGAATTTGGGTTTAGGATTTTGAAGATGCGAGACCACTTGTACTTATGTACACTCCAGCTCAAAGGAATTGGCATAGGGAAAGGAAAAGGAAAGAACGGGAAGCAAGGGAAGGAGCCGTAGTTTTAAACCGTGGTATATTTTGTCCAGTTCAGCATGAAACACTATGCTTTAGCCTAAAAAGCATCATATTTCATGCTGAACTGGACAAAATATAACACAGTTTAAAACTGCAGCTACTTCCCTTTCTTCCCTTTCCCTTTCCCTATGCCTATTCCTTTGAGCTGTAGTGTACATACAGTAGCTCTCCTTGCATTTATATGATACTGATATGCCTACCAACACAAACCATTATCAGTCAGACTGAAACAGCAAAACTATCTCTTTTGTTACCAATGTTTTGAGGTAGTGCTACCCAGCCAGCCTACCCTGGAGTCTATGCTTGCAGACGAGTAAACAATAAAAGTGCTCCTTTTGTGTTCATTGTAAAGATTCAGGAGTACACTACTAACACAGCAACACATATTCCAAGTTGAGGATATTCAGGCATGTTCCATACAGTATGTGTATACAGTATGTAGATTTATACAACTTGATTCAACTTGATTCAATCCCGTCTGGTTCCAAGATTTTTGTCTGACTTGTTTTTCGTTCATTTACAGGATGGAGCACGCTATCCTTATTACTGGGTGTATGCCTAAAAATTTCTTTGCAAATTTATTCAATCTGTTTGATATCTTGGTAACCATGAGATTTGTATGGATAAAAAAAAAGTGGCTTACTGGTAAAATGACACATAAACAGGAGAAGCTCTTAATACGCTGATTTCTGAACTTAGGAAGACACATTGTATGTTGTATATTGTGACACGTTATACAAAAATATGCATTAGAAAATGTGTGATATCCACAGAAAGTACATGTGCACACTGTGTGGTGCCTGTATCAGTCTGTTATACAGCATGAGGCATGCGTCTATCCGATTAGACAAGCGGCAGGTTGCTTTCGGCCTTGCCCTGCTGCTGAGACACCACCAGCTGCTGTCATTTCATAATGTAGCATGCTGTATCCTGTTGTTGTTTATGCCGAACTTGCAGGCACAAACCCCCTTTCAGGCAGCCACCTGAATCAATGAATACTTGTACAGTGAAAACCTGCTTCAGCGGCCACCTGTACAGAAAGACCACCTGTCTGTAATTCTTTTGTTCCCCTAAATCCTATCAGTATCAGTCCCATATACAATAAACTGTGTTGTACCAGTAATTGACATAGAACTAGGAATTGTTGGTATTGAGAGGGTTTTTAAGTGTTTTTCATTGGAACTTGGATATTAAGTAACCTGCTCACAAAGACCTATCTTGTTTCCCTTCAATGGTGTTTCTTTTGCTGTATGAGGCTGCAGAGACCTGTTACCATATTTCCAAAAATTTCTCCCACTGGCAAGTGAGACACTAATGTTATCTTACAGACAGGTCAGTTCAGTTTTTAGTGTCATCATCTCGCAGCCTTAGCTGAATTGCATGACAATTTACAATATCTAAAATTATTATATGAATTGGGCTTCTGAACCCTACAATTACATACTATATTTGTGTATTGTAAACAAGACTTACGTCATTCGCTTCATTCTGTTGAAAATGCTTTCACTATCAGGCTTTGTATGAACTGTATGTATATGATTGGGTGATATATATGTACATGGTAAAAAAATGCTTTTGTATATGTTTATTGCACAGCATTGCATGGGTTGTAATCAACAATATTGGGTATGAAAAATGACCAAATGCACACTCTGAGACAGTGTCATAATGCAGTCTGCAGTGTACTTTGTGTACACTCCAGCTCAAAGGAATTGGCATAGGGAAAGGGAAGAAGGGAAGGATCTGCAGTTTTAAACCACGGTATATTTTGTCCAGTTCAGCATGAAACATGATGCTTTTTAGGCAAAGGCATCATGTTTCATGCTGAACTCGACAAAATATGCCACGGTTTAAAACTGCGGCTCCTTCCCTTTCTTCCCTTTCCCTTTCCCTATGCCAATTCCTTTGAGCTGTAGTGTATATGCGAGAACAATGAAGGTCTACCCGTAGAACTGGGGAGATTTTCCCAAGCACTGTTTGGCTGAGATTGACAAATTGCAAATAGCCCAAGATTCTGCCCAGACATTCCCACACAAACAGTGTCCAATTTGGATCCTCATTAGCAAAATTATTCACTTGTTTGCGAGGTCTGGCCTGATTAGATATTCAAATCCCAGAGACAATCTGACCTTGTGGTTTTGGCTTCTGAAATGAAAGAAAAAAATACTGGGATAAGATGACAAATCACATGATAAAGCATACAGATATATTGCACATAAATTATGAATTTATCATGAATTTAGTCCTTGAGACATGATAATTATAATTTGATGATAATGTTGGCAGGTTATTTTGGTATCAACAGCATATTCAATATGTTAATTGTTTACCAGAGAAAAATGTAATTCAACATTTTCGGGGGCTACTTTTTTTAGCACATTGGCTATTAAGCTACAAATTACATTGTGTCTGTGTGAATTTTTGGGGCGCTTTTAACATTTTCCAGGGGTCTTTTAAGCATTTCGGGGGCAAAATTGTCCCGAGCCCCCATGTATTTTTTTCACTGTTGTTTACTATACATTTCTGAATGGTCATGGTTCGTAATGTACACAATGTACATAATGTTCAGTGTACCGACATGTAAACAAAATACTTCTAGCTCTTCTTGCATTCTCAAAACTGTAACTTTATAACCTTTTGAGCAGGAAGTGGTTACTCCTACTTTGTGTAATTCCCTTATTTGTTTAAATTGCTTTATTGCTAACAGAGGAACATAAAGCATTGTTACATAATAGGAAACATGCACGCTACCTTGAGTTACTTTGCCATTCGTGCAGAAAACCCATTTCATCCTCAACAGGATACAGCTCTAGAGAACATTCATGGTTGGATAGTCGGGTTGTGTCTTGTGTATGGCAAAGAGTATGTGGTGTTAACCAGTGCAAGAAGCAGTGTCTATACAGTGTGTATGGCAAAGTGTATGTGGTGTTAACCAGTGCGAGAAGTACACATGGTTTGGGTCGTGTACAGTGTCTATACAGTGTGTATTGCAATTAGTTTGTGGTGTTAACCAGTGCAATAAGCACATGGTTTGGGTTGTGTACAGTGTCTATACAGTGTGTATTGCGATTAGTTTAGTGGTGTTAACCAGTGCAATAAGCACACTTGGTTTGGGGCATTTAACCCTTATTGTATTGTGCCAAATTTGCCCTATAGGATTTGTGTGTATTACTTGTGCAATTAATGGTGCACACTGCACAGGGGGTTAAGTGTCCTAAATGATTACTGGAGCACACCAATTAAGTTGTAAAATTTACACTTACCGCAATGTGTAATAACAAATCATACTTGCTGGCTGCATTATACCTGATTTGTAAATATAGCAGAATTGATTTATAAAATCTCAACAAGTTGAAGGAAACTCGCTGATATGATCCAGTCTATATTGTATCAAATATGCTATTTCAATCAGAGGGCATTCTGGAGTAATATTAATTTTGGAAAGAAATTTTAGGCATATACCCAGTAGTAGTAAGGATAACATGCCCCATCCTGTAAATAAATGAAAAGCAAGTCAGACAAAAATCTTCAAACTAGATGGATTTGAACCTGCAGTATACGGTATATCTTGGCAGCAACTCAACCATCAAGTTTCCAAGTTCACAAACTATATCTAGTTTTCTAGTTCGGTAAATGCGGTTGTTGTCCACTTTAAAGTTAGCACCTAAAAATGCACACAATTTCCCAGAGGGTGGCTATTTTTCACCAAGGCCAAATACATGTAGCAGTGAATGGATATGTTGTTATGTGATAAACCCCCAAACTAGTACTATTTACAACTAATCAGGCTTATATGAAGTGTTGTTGTCGTAAAAATAGCAGTTCTTCTTGCTAAAAATAAAGTGTTTGTCCAGTGAGGCATGATCCTCATCAGACGCAGCTGAGACGTGGTTGCATCCTGAGAACTCTGACAAAAACAACTCAGAATTAGTCAATCTGGCTGACAAGTAGGTCATGACCTTATACTGTTCGTGGAAATTGGGAAGCAATTAGTGCGCACAGACAAAAAAAAACCTGTCCATTAATGTGCTGTGTTAGCGAACTGGCACATGTGTTGGGTTTGCTTCTAAAGTTCACCAATCAGCACACATCTCAGAAACCAAAAACAAAAGAGAAGGGGCTTACCTCATCCATATATCCTTTAACTTGCACAGTGGACTTCCTGTCGGGCATTGACATGTCACTCATGAAAGCGCCATCATGAATTTTAGGGCTTTATAAAGAAATGTCGATCAAAATTGCTTGGCAAGCTGAACATCGGAACTCAACCATAACAAGTAAAATAGTCTCGGTCACTCAGCCTACCTGATTAGGTCATTTCTAGAAAAGCAAATAAAGCAGAGAAACAGATTTAAAGATAACGTTTAATATTAAAACATTTAAAGACAGCCAGTCCCTTTTTCAGATCACCACAAAACCATCGAAACATTGGCAAAACTTATAGAGAAGTGTAAGCAAGCTCTATATTCACAATTTGAAACTGATACGTAGTGTAAAATTCAAATAATTCACGTAAACAACGTCTGATTAATAGTCTTTACCTCAGGCTCTTAGCAGTTTGTGTTGAAATATCTGCTTTATTGATAAATGTTTTTATTAAATTATAAAACGCATTATGAAAAACATTGTTCTATGGAAGGAATCATCTCCAAAGTTTGGTAGTTACTCATGAAATTAGGATTTCACACACGCATAATAACCACATAGATACTGTAACAAAGACTAATACTTTTTTCGTGGTACGAAAAAAGTCGGTTTGAAATTTAACGGCTGAAATTTTTTACATATACAGAAAGCTTCAACATGCTATTTTCTTAGAAATGGTCTTGAATCACACTTTGTTCAATTTACGATCGTGATAGACGATTTCAAATTTTAAGCTTGCAAAAGGGACGGACAATCTTTAAAGGAAATCAGAATAACAGAAGTGATGTATTTGTGAAAAAAGAAAAAATAGTTCTATATGCTAGCCCGTTTCCCTAATAATATTTGCGCATTTATGTTTCATCAAGTAGGGACTGTAGAAAACATGTTGTCCATCATAACAGCTTTTAAACAAGATCATTGGTGGATCACTGATGTTGTGAACATCAAGGACTCTTCTTTCATTAATACTGTTAAAGAAATTCTGTACACTATTCATCCTCTCCTCTTTCTTTTAAGCTTTCATGAATCTGATTCAGACCATATTTGTTGTTGCCCTTGAAAAAAAAAGTTTCTCATTGCAACCTATACTAATGTAACCTTTACTTAAAGGTAGCCCGTCACTTGTGCAGACATAATTCTGAAAGTTCCATGACTTTGTCATCATTTGAGAGAGAATGGCTACATAATGGACAAAGCGTAATATTCGGTTTTGAGGAAATAATCTTTGATAATTGATCGACCTTTCTTTTTTCGTTCCATGAAAATAGTCAAATATCCATGAAAACTAGTTAGATTCTCATTTATTCTACGGGAGTTATAGTACCTCTGACCTTCAAATTTCACAGTTGGTATCCCAAAGATATGTTCTAAATATGCGCAAACTTTCATGAAGTTGGCAGATGTTTGTAAAAGGGACAGGCCATCTTTAAAAACCACCTGCTCATAAAGACCACATTCCTTGTCTCTCTTAAGTGATCTTTATGTAGTGGTTTCACATTGAAAACCCATAGGTGATCACAATCCCCATACAGTGAAACCTGTCTATAGTGGCCACCTAAGGGAAACAAAAATTGTGGCCTTTATAGACAGATGGCTGCTATATTATAGATAGGTTCTTTAACACATGATCTCTCTCTGGGGTAATTATTTAGTGGCCACTATAGACAGGTTGTCTGCTATAGACAGGTGGCCACTAAGACAGGTTTGACTGTACACAACAGGTGCCTGTGGGAACACACACATTATGCTGTTGCTACTGTATTAGAGTATGCGCATGATGGATTAATGTTAATTGCATGCTCATTAGGGTCTTGGTGACATGGTGAATACATCATTATGTACAAACTCGATCTTTGCTCTGAATATATATAGAGTCTACCCCAATCATCGCACAGACGACTCTATAGTGCTCAGCTTGAAGGTGTTTCAGGCATGCCTGTCATGGAGTCATTCTGTAGTCTTGGGTTCAGCAAGCCTGCAGTGTCTTTGCCTGGCGTCCAAGCTGCTGGCCATTTCTAAACCTAACTATTCAATGTTGGGGTCTGGCTGCAGTAGACTAATCATTCTTAATTTCTTCTCCAGCTTTGAGGAAAGAGCAAAATCATTCTATGTCTAGTCTTAGATTACTAGACTCCATTTTACCAAATTGAGATTTAAAAAAAAGTCCTACAGCCTGGTAGCCAGGCTAGCAGTGCCTATGTTGGCTATAGCGATCACCCAGACACCCACTTCAGAAGATTGCCTATTAGCTATTGGATATTTTAGTGAAATAATGAAAGATTGAAGTACATACATAATACATTTTGCAGTTGAGTTTAAATGCGGCATTTTTTTTTATAATAGACATCCTGTATAAATTACTAATGCATCAACTTGAAACCTCTGATCTGTTGAAGTGCTGTTCCAATCAAAATTCTGCTCAGAAAAGTATATACGGTAGTCATATTAAAAGGGATACAATTATATTGAGTACTAATAGAGATTCATCATAGGCATGCATTATGGGGGACACTTTATGAATTAAGAACTAATTAGGAAGGAAAGTGTACATGTGTACAGTGTACAATGTGTAGACAAAATGAATGGAATGGATGTTGAATGGAGTGGGAATGGGGGGAGGGGGGGGGGGGGATTTAAATAAAAGCTGGTCAGACTGTTAAATGTAAAGCTTGTGAATGGACTTCATCGCTTTGTCTCAACACAGTTCAATATTTTCATTTGGATTTGGCATCTAAACTCTGCTGAAAATGCACATTGTACACTTGTTTATATTGCATTGAACAAATGCCAGCACACACTCGAGCATATGCAAGCCATATAGTGGAAGACTCTATGAAATATAGAATATTGCTAATTTCCGCACCTTTTCTCACTGGTGTTGCCTGTGTATACGAGGAGATTGCTTTAGTATGGAAATTAAATCCTGTGCGCCAACCAGACAATCAATCCTAGGAGAGGCATGGGACTATCAATCAACTCACCACTGCATTGATTGCACGCTAGGTCTTTGTGTACACTCGTCTCAGATCATGTTCATACGCTCTTTTCTGGCCCAAATTCACAAAGGAATTTTGGATTTACAACTGTAGCCCACAGTTTATTAAAGCAAATTTTGTGGCGTACAAGCAGATGGGTTTGCTCATTTAGCATGGATAAATACTTAAATAAGGTCCAATGAACATACACATTTGCAAAGGATGCTAAATTCATGCTAGTTGCTATGGTAAAAGATCATGTTTAGACTACCGGTAGATGGGTTAATGAAATTGATTTAAATATCCCATTATCTAAACCATAGTGTTTAGTGTGAATTTAGCACCTATTGTGAAATGTGTGTGTTCATTATCGGACCTTCTTAAAGTGTGCATGCTAAATCAAGCATACTTATTTGCCTGTGCACAATGAAATTTGCTTGAACCATGGCCTAAATAGATAACGTTTTCAAACATTATTCTTGCAAATTTGGTATGTTCATATGAATTACAACCATGTTTCAAACGTTTTTTTGTTATATCTATTTGAAATGGAACAAGGAGTATCATGCAAGAAAAGGCAGCTGAAAAGCGAGATGCTTGTGAGAATTTATCAACCATATTTTCAGACCAAATTATAAAAGCATGGGTGTACTAGTACATGTACATGTAGTTGATCTTTCCTTTCAGGGTCACATTACAAAATGCAGTTTATGCAATGCCTGCTTGGATATGTCCTTCAAGTCTGTATCTCGATAGTGCAAGACTTGATGGACACTGTCTCAAGAGTCTTTGTTTTAATCCGCCATTGTGGCAGTATTTGAAGATGGTCATTTTCACAATCAAGGGTGTAACATTTGGTTTTGGGGGCCAAAATTTCAAAATGTGTTTCCATACATGTTTCTATAAAAATCAAAAGCAGAAATGTCTAAATCATTGATTTTTTTTGGTTTTGGAGCATAGGCTACTTTTGAAATTTGAAAAAAAAATAGAGAAAAGATGACAAATGTTATAATTTTCACAAAAAACAACATTTTTATTCTACTGCATATTTTACAAAAGCTTTTGTCAAATGTATGTGAATTACCATTTTCTGATATGTCATACATATGTACTTAAATGCAAAAAGATCTTTTTCCTTCAATCTTATTTGGTATTCTGAAAATTTTGATATCTTTTTCAAATATCAGACAAAAAATGGTTAAAACATTGCATTTTTTAGATTTACTTATCTTGCAGGAGAAAATACAAAATAAGAATTGTTATACAAAAACCTTTCAGTGGGGGCTAGTTTCCTGCGAAAGTTCAAAAGCAATCGCATCTCAAATACAAAAGTTGAAAATTTCACAAGTTTGTGTTTCGGAGACTTCAGCTAACAAAATGGTTTGTTTCGGAGACTTCAATTTTGCTAACATTGTTTAAGATCATCTCTAGGGTATAATAGTCATTACAATTTAACCTTTTTGTTAACATCATATCAAATTGTAAACTGAGCACTACAAAACAGGTAAAACAAAGTAAACCAACTTATAATTTTCAAGTAACTGAGTGTTTTCGAGTATGCCTATCCACGCTCAAATTTAATAATGGCAACAATTACTTGTGTTGAATCGTTGGACAATAAAAGCAACAATAAACTGATATGGCTCAGCAAATTTCACACAGATAGCATTCAATGAAACATAGAATGGTAGAATGATCAGCAATATGTATCTTGGAAGCTTCAAGTTAGTGACAACCTTATGTTTCGGAGACTTCAAATTTGCTAACATGCTATGTTATTCTGAATAAGGTAGGCTTAGTAAGGAGCATGCGTTTTTTGTCTTTAGTAATACCTTTTACTGTCATCAAATGTACATTTTGAAGCATTGCAATGGAGAGCAACTGAGTTTAACATTCTATTCATTAGCTTGAATACTAATCTGGCTTATTTAATCTTTTGTATTGGTATTAAACATTACATAAGAAGGACGAATTAATGTGTTCTTTATATGTTTATACTTAGTATTAGAGTGATAAATACTAATAATTTCTAGGAATGTTTAACTTGCCATATTAGATTTTGTTTAATTTTCTGCATGCATTATGTAATAAGCAGTTCTGTTTCGGAGACTTCAAAGGTGCTAACACATTAAATTGTTAGTGAAATCTGAATTATTAGAAGCAAAATGGAACTTGAACTTTTGAAAACATTTGAACAGTAACTCAAACACATTTACATTATGCAAACCAGGGGCCATATTCATGAAAACCTACTACTTTAGTATCAAACTACATGTAGGCCTAAGTGAGCTACCAAAAGGCTTAGTTACCAAGTATGGCACATACAAGCTATCAAAACCATGCATACTTTGGTGCAAATTAGACCTTAGTGAGTGGATAAGTTGCTAAGATATGGAGTATGTGCTGACAATCAGAATGATCACAAAAGTGTTGTTGAGAGAAACATATGGTTCCTTTATTACCCCAAATTGAAAAAAAAAAGTTTTGCAAGGGAAGTCGGATCATTTTTATTAATTATTCGTAGGTAGTCCACAGTTGAATTGAGTTACATAATAGTGGGAAACAAATTATCTCAAAACGAAGAAACAGTTTGAAGCTCAAATACTAAGTAGCTCGATCACCACATGGAAGCTAACTAAATTGTTTTTCATTGCTGAGAACATTGCTCCCTACTTTTATACTAGGACAATCTACTTACAAACTAGATGTTTTTGACAGTGATATTGTAAAAGTAAAGTAAGCAGAATCATGTCCATCACTGCAAGAACAATAGGAACAAGGCCACATGTAAACATGGTTCTGTAGCTAGTGCACAACCAAGTTTTTTGTATACTTTTGAACATGGACCAAAATAGTAGCTTATAGTTTCTTGGCTGTACATGGATACATGTATGTCTGAGTCTGTTAACATATGTCTGGTAATAAAGACTAAGCGCTCTGCCCTGTCCTCTTGTAGAGAGCAGGCAGGGAAGAAGGCTGTGTCCTTATTTCCAGACTTAGATTTGTGCACACTGAGTTGTGTCCATGCATTCCACAGACTTGAAACTATGCCACCAACAGACAAACTATCCTCAGGAGGTTAATCTCTTTTTGGCAGACAAGTTTGGCAAATTCATTGAGGATAAGGATGAAAACACTATATGTATCAAATTATCAACAACAAAAATTATACATTTTTTTTTATGTATAGGACCTAAACAAAATTATCTCTATGCGCTTTACCATAATATTGAAAGTAAGATAATAACATACTTATAACATATAATGTACAGTATATGTAGATTATGATAGATAAATACAATATAAATTCTGAAGATATTTATCAACAAGTGATCTCAGAGAACACGGTTAAAATACTTCATCATAACAATTATCTATTTTATAAAAAAAAATGCATTGACATTAGAACATGAGTATATGTATTCAATTTGTAAAACTTATGAATTGTGAGCCAGTGAATATATGAATCTAGTAAACAAAGGAATTGTTTATTTAGTGTGTTTTAGATGTGTAGATTTTAAATGCCCTCCAGAGTGCGACCAAGATTGTGAAGCGTAGCTACGCTTAATACATCCTGGATCTGTAGTGGACTGGACTGTAGGACTATATTTAAAAGAGCTACCTGGGCAGCTAATTTGAGCCTATACATTTTGCACACGTTGAAAGATCACTAAATTTGTCCAATGGGTTCCTCTTTGTCCTCTCATCCTGAAAACATATTTTCTACACACTACACACATAGAGTTTCTCTAGTTCAGCAGTTCTTCTTACCATATTGGCACATCGACAGTCAGTGAGAGAATGACTGAGTTGCTTACTAGTGACTTAGAGTAGCCCTATATATCAACTCTGAATTTATGAAAGAATCTAGAATGAAACTAGTGCTAGTAAGATTTTGTGAATACCAATTTTTCTTAGCTAATCCTAGCCGATAATTAAAACACTTTTAGAGCGCAGCTTCAGTCAGGTCTGCAACTAACTGTGAAAGTAAGCAAATTCAGGCTTTTTAGTAGCTTTCTAGGCTTAGTAAGGTTTCATGAATATGGCCCCTGGCTAAGATATTTATCATATTTTCCCCAAAGTAGATAATAATTTCCATTATTTAAGATGGATTGTGACACAAAAGCAAAAACAAAAACAAAAACAAATGTATGTAACAGCTAGTAAATACTGTCACATTTGCCGGCCTTGGAAAAATTAATAGCCACTGTGGTACTGTATGCAATACACAAAAGCAATTTTCATTTCAGGACGATTTACCCTTCAAAATAAATGTTCATGTTCTCATATGAAATTCATTTCACATTACAAAATATGCACCTGGTTGACAAAAATTCAACCATTCTTGGGAGGAGTGATTATGCTTTCAATTTTGAGTATAGGGTGAGCAACGTTCACATAGGCATGATGTATTGCTATGGTGTATCGCCTGTCCTGGTTGCAAAGTAGACACAACCCTGAGGCTTGTGTTTTACATTTCAAGGAAAAGTTATCTGCCAACTTGCAGTAATTAGCTCTTCTTCGTCCTACAAGTCCTACAACCTATAACTTTGCTGGATCCAGTGTTCATGTCTGTCTGTCAGAAATGCCTTTTGTGTCAATGAAGATGAACTAATTGATGTGCTACATGAGTCCAGATGAGAAATGATTCTATTTTGTAATGTCTTGAGTCAGGATATCCTTGGCCACCTCATGGTCTCGCCTTGCTGTCAATGATACATGTATGAATGATGTGGTATGTTCCATTATCTCATCAGGGGCAAGCAAGGAAACATTTGGGAGTATGCTAATACAGTACAGCTTACAGATTATGTTCCTGTATGAATTTGTGTATGTATAAGCACATGTCACTACATGATAGTGTGATCTTATGGTCTGTTCCACTGTCTTAACAGTGGTGATAAACATGCTTCTGTAAAAGGTACAGGTTATCCTTGGCCACATCATGGTCTTGCAGTGCTGTCAATGTTATATGAATGGTGTGGTATGTTCCAGTATCTCATCAGGGACTAGCAAAGAGCTTGAAAGCTTTGTGTTAGCATAAAAAGAAGTCTCCGAAACAAGTAGGATAGCTATAAAAGATGTATGATACTTTGAGAAAATGAATTAATATTTTTTAATACTTTAGATGCTAAATCTATGAGAAAGATTGCATGACTTGTCTGCATTCAAAATTTTTACGAATTGGTGCATTTAACTTACATTTGGAAACCAGGAAAGAGGTGACAATTTACGTTTTGGGGGCAAAATTACATGCAGTTATCACAATTATATGAAATAAAGGAGAACTAAGAGTTCTGTTTATTTCTAATGTTTTTCAGTAGTTCCAGTAGATCGATATAAACAAATAATCAACAAAATAATAATCATGCAACTATGTTTTGGACTGCAACGACCAGAAATGTTGTGTTAGCAATTGGTTGAAGTCTCCGAAACGCTTTTTTCTAGTTATCAGAAATTATTTTCAAGAATTAGCTCAATATCTAAATTAATTAAGTTTCAAAGCAGTCTCTACATGACAATACATCACTACAATAAAGATTCAGAATGAAATATATCAGGCTTGATGTGTAAAATATGCAAAATAGTATTTTTCATGTTTCGGAGACTTCATTTGTTTCGGAGGCTTCAAGTGCTAACGGAAAGTTGGTAATGTGTGGCATTTCCACACTTAAAGTTATATCTCAATAATTTTTTGATGAGTGGTCAATGGGGACATATACTGCATTTTGACATACAGATTGGTTGAGTACCATTATAAGTTTTTGCACAAGGCCACAAACTAATTTGTTTCGGAGACTTCATTTCAGCTAACGGAAAATTACCACTGTTCAGTCTGGAATCTGTAAAAAGATAAAAAACGCTGTGACCGGATAAATTTCATCAGCAATGGAAAGTAAGGATATGAGGAGTATCTCAATAAAGAAATAAGAGATATACAACTAATAATAATTTATGGGTTTTCCCTCAAAGTTTAGTGTCAATTGCTAACGGAAAATGAAGTCTCCGAAACGACAAATATCGATGGCTCGTTAAAAAAAATCGATCTCTAATGACAACCAAAAATAGTTTGGTGCTTTTCATTGAACATCTTACTACAATATTAGCACAAAAAATAAACCTTTGAAGGTACTGGATAAAATGCACAGCTTTGTAAAAAAAGGTAATGCTTTTTGGGTACACTAAAAAGTGCCGATTTAGGGTACATAAGTACCTGCCAAAATTAAACGAAGTTACTCACGATGATGTCTATGCTACCCAAGGTAGGTCCTAACTAGATGGCTTATGTGAAAAAAAATAATTGAATTCTATAACTGTACGAGACCCCCAGGGATGAAAATGTTAAAAAAGCAATGTTACACCCTTGATTGTGAAAATGACCAGATGCAAAGAATTGTATGAACGCATCCTCAATATATCAAAGGAGCTTACTGTTTCATCTTGCCTTCCGTTCACCTAAGCTAACCACCGATCAGTGCTGATGACAAAGAGTGTAAGGTCCAAGAAAATTAAAAGAAAATGTGGGGAGAATCTAGCATCTCTTTACCTGACTGTTGTACACCTACACATATGTCTAATGGGATGAGTTACTTGGGAAATTCTCTTATTGGAAAAGCTGCAGGCGCTGGTCTTAAATGGACTTAGTGTATCGGTAAGCCTCTTGGCTAAACGCACAGGTTGATTGCCCTGATCACATCAAGAAAATGATGTCTGTTTGTACATGTATGTTTGCATGATGTCTTAAAGGGCATATACTGTACTGGGAAGGCAAAAAAAGCCTTCAAAATGTAATTGTTAGTAATCTTCTTGCCAATGGTCTTAAATTCATGTATTGTCTATTTTAGAAGCTTGCTGACAGTTATTTGTCCTCAAATGATCTACATTTGGAGAAATGAGTGATTAAATCACAAATCCTCAAAGTGTTCGGCCCGAACAGTTTGAGGATTTAATCATTAGTCATTAATTACTCCATATGTGGATCATTTGAGGGCAAATAACTTTCAGCAAGCTTCTAAAATGGTCAATACATGAATTTAAGACCATTGGCAAGACGATTGCTAACAATTATCTTTTGAAGGCTTTTTTGCCTTTCCAGTACAGTATATGCCCTTTAAATGGACTTGGTGTATCGGTAAGCCTCTTGGCTAAATAAGGCACAGGTTGATTGCCCTGATCACATCAAGAAAATGATGCCTGTTTGAATGTTTGCATGATGTCTTAACGTGATGATGCAAGAATATATCAGAAGCATTCTCATATCTTTTCTGTGCTGTTACTCTCTATTGCAATAGGATTGATTGATCAATCTGTTTGAAAATAAGCAAAGAAAACGATGTCCATGCAAAGCAAAAATGATATCATGAATTGTCTCTTTGCAGAAGACATTAAACTCTTTGAATAAATGTACAGTCATGTACTTCATACTACGTGTATGTATTTGTCATTTAGTATCAGTTAATGACTGTATCAAGTGTATGAATGTAAAGATATATTAATCAATTAGTGAAGCAATCTAACTGCTGTGTACATATTAATGATCAGTTATGTAATCTATTAATTAGCCTAGCAGAGATCATCACATACATATGGAGAGAGACAGAGAGTACGATGTAGATGAAACTGTGTACCCTTGTACATGTACAGCATGTTCAGTACCGGTACACATGTCAGGGTAAAAAACTCATTTCCCGATCAGAAATTCGCGAAGTCAGTCAATCATGCAATTTGTTACTTGAAGCAATTAAGCATCAAACACATCTGTATGCCCATCAATCACTCGTTCAGTGAATAAGCTGGTATGCTGAGTGATGGGGAATCTACATTTTGAACAGGTGTATCCTTTGGGCATAGACAGAGCACATTCTACATCTTATGTGTTCATGAATGGGTGATTGAACACTGTTCCAAATCTGTATCTTCAGTCAGATTGCTAAGAAAGAAAGAGCATGTACTGTTGAACAGGTGCAGTACATGAGTCTGTATTTTATTCATGTGTTCATGTACTCTCGGGGTCATGAATACATGTACAGTGTGTATGAACATGGGTGTCAGGGTGACTTACAGTATTTGGTAGCCTAAGAAAATCATGAAAGATCCCACAAACAGAATTCTGTGAAACTTAATTTTCCTCATTAGAGGCATCTTCCTCTGACAGAAGCGGCAGAGTAGCTACCGGTAGTTATTTGCATCTTCATCAACTCAAGATCTAGCCAAAGCCTTCCAGCTCGCTACACACACATACAACAGCTGACGGCTAATTAGCCCTAAAATGTGTGGGCAAAACGGCGCACTCTTTGCTTTCTTTGGGATGAAAGAAGACGCAATTTCAACTTCCGGCTTCTTTCCTGGACCAGTAAATAGCTACAGGATGTTTTCAGCTTCAGGCTGGTGGAGATGCATTTATATAGAGACTTGAATGCCCAATGTGGATGTGAATGTTTGTTTCATAAATACATAGCCCCTGAAAGTAGAATTTAAATGTTTTTATCCCTGGAGTGTTTACTGTACATTGCCCATCTGCACTCAGTCAATGTCTGTCATGACAATCACAGGTTTTCTCGCTATTGTACCTACTTTCAGCAGAGACACCAAAAAGTGTGGTGGTGATACAAAATTGTACTCTTCTTGTAATGATGGACTTATGGTCTATTACATTGTATCACTTGATTTAATATTGTACATGTATTCTCATTTCAAACACACTGTGTGTAAAAATTGCACAGAATTGAATTTTGAATGCATGTCCTTCTGCAGATGAGTGCACTGTTGTGTAAGATAGGTAATTGTGCAATGAGTCGCACTTTGTTTGTGCAAAAGGATGATCATGAGATAGTTACGTTTCTTCAAGTCCTACAAAGCGTTAGTTAATCAGGTGTGAACAGGTCTGGTGTGCTGTGATCCTGTCTGCTCGATACCGGAGCAAACTCTGTTTATGATGGAAAGCGAGTTCCGTGAAAATTAACCAACGGTTATTGATGTCTGCCTCGGGTCGACATGAAATGACGCAGGTTTGCACGAGCGTGGGTCAAGTTTCAAGAGGTTTGCATAGCTGCTCTTAAGCAGATGAAAGATGTCAACTCAGGGAATGAGATGGATCAAGACGTTGGGGGATGTATTCTCAAGAGTTTCTATAACCTCCTGCAGCTATTCAATATCCTGCAAAACATTATTTTCATGTTGCCTCTTGTTTCCTGCTGTCTTTGCTTGACATTTACGGCACAGTATCAAGAGAGACCCACTATTTGTTTGCTACTGTGCAGGCGGTGAATTGATCTATCGGGTTTTTTTCTGAGAATTTATTGATTGAATGAGAGGATTGCTAGCGATCGCCAAACAGATTATCACAAATACTGCCATAGATTTCATAGAATTGTGACGTCATGTAATGAGACAGAATAAGAGGAACTAGTTCTTATCTCCAAATACCAGTACAGCGTTTGATAGGAGGTCTACGGATGTGAGAAGAAAGATGAGATAATAGAAACTAAGTATAGAACCTCATGTAATGCTGATTGTGAATATTATTGAAGAATTGCGTGCCTTTTCTGATGCTACAATTTGAATGGTACAATACAGATCCTGTACTGCGTCGTATTTTCGTTGGCAATACAGTTTGTTTTGACATCTTCCTCCATGCTGGGTTCTGCCGTGGAACATTGTTGATGTGTCAAAATTATTTTCCTGGTTAATTATTTCCTTCCGCTTTAATCCTCTTTAATCATCACATCTGCGTTATGTTTGTTCTGCTTCTAAATTTATTTTTTCACCCTCCTTCTCTCTCCTGTTCTTTTTTATAAGTTATTTTCTAATCATTTTCCTTCTAAATGCCCCTTATTGTTTTATGTGAAGGAATGTTCAAAAATAAAAACAAAGGAATTAAAATTCTGCATGTCTCACTGTGCTGAAAACATAGTTTGACAGTAATACATGTTGATCAAGTAATATCTCTTTTTTAACCATCTTCTCCTACTGTGTATGTTCTTTTTCTTTTTTTCTGATCCTTATTATATTTCTACTTTCATTTCGTTGTCTTTCATGCATGAACCATCTCTTTTCCTGTTCTCCTTCTGTGACCTTTCCCCTCTTTGTCTTTTTCTTATCCTCATTCTCGTTCTTCTTTCTAATGTTCTATTCTTATCATTCCTTCCCTTCTGCCCTTTCTATCCCCCTACCCCTTATTATTTCTCTGTAATGTCCCACTTATTTGATTACATGTTGTGCTAAATGTACACTGTAACATTTTATGGTTTCTTTCCTTGAGGCAACACTGTACAGGCAGTGTCATTTAACAATAACAAGGATATCTTGTTTATAGATACATGTATGGTTTCTCTAACAGGACACCCAAGGCTAAGTAGAATGATAAAACCCCCAAAATAAATTTAATGAATGTGTAGTAAAAGATCTATATATAGTATAACACATCACAGAGTGACACAAGAGAGAAAAAAATATTGACAGTTTTCTAGCAAAAGACAGTGCTCACTTACATGTGCTAAATGTATGCACTCAATAATTCCTGTTAATGCCATCCACTCACACAGTAAAGAGGATATGACATGTTGTGATACTCTGCTTTTGATGCCTCACGTTAGATAGCAAGGTGCATTATGGGAAGGAAAATATCGTTGCTTGTCTTACTTTCATTCACATGCAAAGTGCACAGCCCCATAATTGCGGTAATTTTCATGTAAAAGAAGTCCATAGAGCAAGATTTTAGTCATGGCTTGAATCTAACTAATTTTACTGAGATATTGTATTCACACACACATTAAAAGGACTTTCTTGCCGCAATTTAACATTAATGTTTGAATTTCAGTAAACGACATATATGGCTAAATATAGACTTAAACATAATCAACAACAAGAACAAAGAAATTGAACAGTAAGTTAGTGAGATATTATTTGTATTTTTAAGTATTATTCACTGACAAAAAAGAATTCTTTGGTACAAAAAGAGCCTCCAGGTTGCCAGTTAGTAGTCTACCTACCAACGAAACAGAATTATTGACACTTGACAGTACTGAAAAGTAATATCTCTGTGTATATTTGTTTTGTTTTTGTCCATTCCAGGTACCATAGAGGGGGCACTTCATGCATGATCTCCGCCACACCACGTTCAGGTGACCCTTCTCAGGCTCTGTGACCCCTGACCTCTGACCCTTGCGACCTCCATGGATCGTGAGGCGGAGTCCATAGCGCTGGAAAAAAAGCATGTCCGCGACGTTTACGAGCGCATCGCGCCCCACTTCAGCGACACCCGCTACAGGGCGTGGCCGCGCGTCAAAGAGTTCCTACTAGAACTGGAGCCAGGCAGCATCGTTGCTGACGTCGGTGAGAATCATTTTTATTTAATTTCATGATCCTCTTTTTCTTTGCTTCATTTCTAACAGATTGATCATTCAATCTTATAACTAAGCAGAGTAACAGCAAAGCAAAAATTATATCACACATAAAACATTTTAGATATCAATGACAACACTGCAGATGTATTTTCATTACTTGTAGACTTCATGCATAACAGTGTATATAAATAGAAATAGATGTAATTTTCTTTATGTGATCACTACGTTCATGTAAGGCCAGCGCCTGCAGCCGTTACATAAGAGAAATTACATGAAGTAACTCATCATGTGCTTTGTGTGTTCAAGTTACATTTGACATTGAATAAGCCATCTAGCATTCATAACCTTGCTCTCAACTGCACATCAACACATTATTTCATTTACATATCTCTTGTTATTCAGATTTAAAGGGCATATACTGTACTGGGAAGACAAAAGAGCCTTTAAATGGTATGTGAGCATGGTCTTAAATTCATGTTTTGTCCATTTTAGAACCTTGCTGAATTTTATTTGCCCTCAAATGATCCACATGTGGAGAGATTAGTGATTTAATCACAGATCCTCCAAATGTTCAGCCCGAACAATTTTAAGGATTCGTGATTTTATTACTAATTATTCCAAATGTGGATCATATGAGGGCAAATAACCTTCAGCAAGGCACTAAAGTGGACAAAACATGAATTTAAGACCATTGGCAAGAAGATTGCTCACGATCACCATTTGAAGGCTTTTTTTGTCTTCCCAGTACAGTATATGCCCTTTAATGGGTGGAATGCACTATGAATCTAGGAGATGTTGCTACATTATGTATGTTATATTTAGACAATCAGCGTAGAAGATTTGGGGTTGCCATTAGTAAGGTATTGTTTGAACCGCGAGCATAAAATGTGCACACACAGCGAAAATGGTGTATTCATCAACATCAAAACTATCCAAAAGCATATAATAACAATATCGTGCATGCACGTCACACGTTCTTTCTCTTCACTGATCGGCCATTGACACCACCAAGCATTCATTCCAGAGAAGCTTCCTATAAAGGGAGCTACTAATGGGATTATATCTACGAGGTACAAGGTACAAGGGGGTAACGTGTATGGGAGAGAGATATCTTTATCACTCAACCAACCTGAATGGCCAGTCCCGCTCAATAATAAAAAACAGGGCATGTGACAATCTGCATACTGATGGGGTCGATTACAGAGAGCCGGTAGAAACAATCATAAATGCTGCTTTTTATTTCTTTGACACTGCCTTTCTATTTTTTGTGTGATCCATTATTTGTTTTAATCTTGCAAATCATTTGTAAATATTGTGATTTTTGACGATTCACTTTAATAAATACTTAAATATAAAAAATAGTAAAAACTATATAAAAAGAGGATTTTCCCCATTTTCCTCCACCTCTTCATTGGTGACAGCCTGACAGGTGTCATGCTGATGGGTCACATGTTTCCAGTCCAAAGAATAAGATTGAAATAGCTTGCAGTACTTAGCCAGTGTCTTATGGAAATTTATGTTTCTAGGACAACTGACCAGAAAATCAAGATTCTCTGTGGGATTATGAGCTTCATGATCACCATGGATACGCGTCTGGCAAGATTTTAAAGTACGTCAACACAAGTTGTGATTGGCAAAAGAGAATCTCATGCCAGGATGCAACTTATGATATATGTATGATGTGTATTTTCCAAAAGTCTTCTTGAAATTTATCCCCAAGTTTTTTTTTTATCTTAGGAAGATGTGAACTTCTTGTTGTGATCTCAAAAATAAAAAACTCTTCTGCTGAGACATGTGTCCCCAAAACCTGGAGGGAAACATGGTTAAAAGTGATATTCCATACAAATATTTGGGTCTTGCAAGTGATTGCAGTCAGTATGCTTCTCATGATGAGCTGTCTCTTGTGTACTTGTTGCTTGTCGGGAATGCTTCAGGAAAGACGTCTCTTGGTATCACATTGCAATTTGTCTCACATTTTGGGAAGACAGTATGGATTTTAAGATTGTAAAAGAGCTTTCTGCAGTGTGGCTTTTAGAGATTTGTCATTTTGTGAATATTGGTAAGCTGAGCTTGATAATAACATTTTGAGGAGGGGAAATATTCCCTTTGTATATGTAAGGGTAATATTTTTATATATTGACTGCACATCTAATCTGACATGCGTGCGGTACATGTAAGCAGAAGACGCCATTCGCTGCCATGTTGATATTGAAGGAGTCGTGTTTCCTAGCGTCTCAGGCAGGCTTTAAATAATGGATTCGGTGCCATAATAATACCCCCTTCTCACGATCTCGGGCTCCAGGCACCTCGCGCATTAAGAGGAAAACGTGTAATCGCCTGGTCCTTTTATGCGAAGGAGGGACACGCGGGATCAGCCACATGCACGGAGGCATGTACAGCTGCTCGTCAGCCACTCCTAAGCATTCTCTTGATGTCGCTCACACGACTCGCTGTCTTCCGTCTCATGTCTTCATCTATATTCTCTACATTAAGTAGGTCTGCGCATATATTTGTCCAGGATGAATTTTTCAGATGTTGGTATATCGGCTGCTTATTATTTCTGCGTTGTATGGAGAGAGAAATTTGGGATTTGCATTTAAGAAAGCAGTTACATATTTGTGCTTTTTCAGTTCATTTTTGCTCCTTCACATTGATCCAGTTTTGTTGGTTTTGCTGCTGGTTTTGATCATCTTGCTCTTTTTCTCATTCTCGTTCTTGTTATTATTGGTCTATTCATTTATCTATCTTTCTATCCCATCCCCTATCTTCTTCTTGCTCTCTTACCTGGTTACCCCTTTCTCTATTATCTGTATTTCTATCATCTCATAGTTCTATTTCTCATTCCTCCATCTCTCATTCCTCTCTCTCTCTCTCTCTCTCAATATATATATATATATATTTCCACTCCTGCGTTCTCTTTCTTTTGATCTCTTCTTTACATCCTCTCTCATGTGAAAATTTCCATTTCCATCTCTCCCTCTCTCTCTCTTTCTCTCTCTCTTTCTCTCTCTCTCTCTCTCTCTCTCTCTCTCTCTCTCTCTCTCTCTCTCTATCTCTCTCTCCTTTGCCCCATCTCTCACCAAGCTACACTGTATCCCTCCATTTCTTTATATTTCCATCCAATTCCTTCTCACTCACTCTATCTTGCTTATTCTTCTCTTTCTATGCACATATATGTCCTTCCCTTCCCCTTCTCTCTTACCTTTCCTCTCTCCTTCTACCGCTTCTCTTTCCCACTCCTTCTCTCCCTCATGCAGAATGAACCAGGGATGATGGACACCATGTTCTCGGTTGTTTCTGTTTCCTTCTTTGTCTAAGAGATTGTGAGACTTTTAGGATAAGTCACAGACTTGGCCTGATTGTAAGTTTGACTTTCAAACCACGTGCTTTACCCTCTGTCTACCAGACCAAGTCCTGCTCTATGGATTTGATATGTAATACTGGTGAGAGAATGCCTTAAAGGCAAACAAACGGTTAACTTCACATCACCCTCTGAGTAGAAATGCCCATAAGTACACTTTCCATGAGGGGGTGGTCAACATGTTTTTTTTAATCACATTACTCGCCAGTTAAAAAGTGCGCAGAGGGGAAGATTGAATCGGATAAAATGTTGTGCATGAAAGGCAGGTGCATGTACCAGTGTACTATTTTCAGTGATAATTACAATGTGATATTTTCTGGTAACAATATGTCCCTCTCGCTCATTCTCTCTCTCTCTCTCTCTCTCTCTCTCTCTCTCTCTCTCTCTCTCTCTCTCTCTCTCTCTCTCTCTCTCTATATCTTTATTGTTGTCATACCATTTCTCTGTCTGTTTTCTATTTTATCCCCCTCTCTGTTTTCTCAGTCACTAAACTAAGCGAGTGAGAGTTACTACAGATGCTGCATCAATACATTACCTACTGTTACCTACTTCTTTGTGCTACAGTATCAAATCCTGTCATTGTGTCATTTGTGTGGGTTCTTTTTGTAGCATTATTAAACTCATCTATCAAGTACAAAGAGGGGATTAAGACAGGGGAGTGGGGAAGGTTTCTGCAAACTGCTTTATCTGTAGTAACTCTCTCTCTCTCTCTCTCTCTCTCTCTCTCTCTCTCTCTCTCTCTCTCTCTCTCTCTCTCATAGCCACAAATCCAAGCTCTTGTGTTTCTCTATTTGCTTCTAGGGACTTAAACTTGGAGCATTAAAACTCCATTATATTTAGTACCCCCACCCCATTCCACCCCACCCCACCCCTCTCTCTCTCTCTCATAGACACAAAACCAAGCTTTTGTATTTCTTTGTTTGCTTCTAGGTACTTGAATTTGGAGCATTAAAACTGCATTATCTGCTATAAATGCTATAACTCTCCCATGCTCTTTATCTCTCTCTCTTTATCTCTCTCTCTCTCTCTCTCTCTCTCTCTCTCTCTCTCTCTCTCTCTTCTCTTATCTCCCCCCTCTCTCTCTCTCTCTTTCTCCCCCCCTCTCTCTCTCTCTCTCTCTCTCTCTCTCCCTCTCTCTCTCTCTCTCTCTCTCTCTCTCTCTCTCTCTCTCTGTCCCCCTCTCTCTCTCATAGCCACAAATCCGAGCTCTTGTGTTTCTCTGTTTGCTTCTAGCGATTTGAACTTGAAGCATTAATACCTATTGTACTAATAGCTTTTTGAGCTACAGTATCAAATCCTGTCATTGTACATATCTTAAGTTAGGAGGAAAATACACAATGCTTTGTATCATTTGTGTGGGTTCTTTTTGTAGCGCCATTAAACTTACCTGCCAAGTACAAAGAGGGGATTAAGACAGGGGAGTGGGGAAGGTTTCTGAAACTGCTTTATCTGTAGTAACTCTCTCTCCCCCTCTCTCTCTCATAGACACAAATCCAAGCTCTTGTGTTTCTTTGTTTGTTCTAAGGACTTCAACTTGAAGCATTAAAACTGCATTATCATTAGTACCCCCACCCCACCACCCCCCCCCCTCTCTCTCTCATAGACACAAAACCAAGCTTTTGTGTTTCTTTGTTTGTTCTAAGGACTTCAACTTGAAGCATTAAAACTGCATTATCTTTAGTGCCCCCACCCCACCCCCCCCCCCTCTCTCTCTCATAGACACAAAACCAAGCTTTTGTGTTTGTTTGTTTGCTTTTAGGGATTTGAATTTGGAGCATTAAAACTGCTTTTTCCGTAGTAACTCCCTTATGCTCTCTCTCTCTTTCTCTCTCTCTTTCTCTCTTTCTCTCTCTCTCTCTCTCTCTCTCTGTCTCGCTTGCTCTCTCTCTTTCTCTCTCTCTTTCTCTCTTTCTCTCTCTCTCTCTATCTCCCCCCTCTCTCTCTCTCTCCCTCTCTCTCCCCCCCTCTCTCTCTCTTTCTCTCTCTCTTTCATAGCCACAAATCCTAGCTCTTGTGTTCATCTGTTTGCTTCTAGTGATTTGAACTTGGAGCATTAATACCCATTGTACTAATAGTTTTTTGAGCTACAGTATCAAATCCTGTCATTGTACATATCTTAAGTGAGGAGGAAAATACACAATGCATTGTGTCATTTGTGTGGGTTCTTTTTGTAGCATCATTAAACTCATCTATCAAGTACAAAGAGGGGATTAAGACAGGGGAGTGGGGAAGGGTTTCTGAAACTGCTTTATCTGTAGTAACTCTCTCTCTCTCTCTCTCTCTCTCTCTCTCTCTCTCTCTCTCTCTCTCTCTCTCTCTTTCTCTTTCTCTCTCTCTCTCTATTTCTCTCTCTGTCTCTCTGTCTCTCTCTGTCTCTCTCTGTCTCTCTGTCTCTCTCTCTCTCTCTCTCTCCCTCTCTCATTTACAAAACTAAAAAAATACATGAATTCCACTTTTCCTGACTTTGACTACCTAGTTAAATGTACAAAGAAAGGTTTAAGGGAAATTATTAATGTAGAAAAGGAAACCTGTGTATGCTGTAAGGTACAAGTATTTGAACTGTTTATTTTCTTTTATTTTCAGATTTTCAATCCTTTTTTCCCCTTTTCCACAACCTCATTGTTATTGTCTCCCTTTTCTTACACAATAGAATGAGATTCACAGTTTACCCATTTAATTAAAAAAAAAATTGACCAGGGCCAGCAGCCTGGAACATAACTACACTACAGCTCAAAGGAATTATCATAGGAAAAGGGAAAGGGAAGAAAGGGAAGGAGCCTCAGTTTTAAACCACGGTATATTTTGTCCAGTTTAGCATGAAACACGATGCTTTAGCCTAAAAAGCATCATGTTTCACGCTAAACTGGACAAAATATACCGATACTGGTTAATCAATAGATGAGGTATTCGTATCTTCACTAGAAAAATATATTTACTAATCAAGAGATGAAGTGTGGGTATGTCCATCCTCCATTACTTTGATGGGGTTGGAGTATGAGACAGTTGCATTATTTACATGTAAGAATAACACCTTTTATAAATATTTAGCATGAAGACATAAACATTTTACAAGCTCTAGTCCTTTTCAAAGATTGGCAAGTTCATTTCTAGCTGGATGATCCCTGCCCAATATTCTGATAGAGTTTTATGCCAACCATGCTTCTCATTTCAGATGTGTCTATATCAGCTGATGAAATAGCGAGCCATTCTCTGATACAGGAATCACGTTTCTGGGCAGATGTTTGTAAATGTTTACGCCACCTCATTCTTGAATGCCTATCAGAGCTAATTCCTGCAATGTGAAAAGCCCTTTCTGAGTTGACCTCAAAATGATGTAATATGCAACCGTTGCTTTACATCCTTCCTCTAAGTGCAAAAGTTTACAACCACAAAAGTCACAAAACTGATTGTTATAATTATTGCTTCAAAATGTTGTTTTGAAAGGAATTTGTGGTTTTGAAACAATAGATGATTCCACCCTCAGAATATATGGACATTACCATAAATGTTAACCACTATTGTTTCTACCAAATTATTACATTTTCATCTTGTAATACCTTATCTTAATTCATTGATACGCGGTTTTGTTCTATAACTTTTTATGTGAAGTATTACAAATTATAATGCATTAAATGATATAGTACAGAGTTCTACACATGATTAATCAATTGTTGTTTCTTCACACTTCACTATTGTTTTTTTTAAGTGAACTTAAAATAAAGTAGTCATTAAATCTTTTAATTGCTAATTGAATTGAAAGATTATATTCCGCTTTTGCTCTTCAATTTACCACAATTATTGTTCTAACTTGTATTCTGTTGCGTTACGTTAATTTACAATTGAATGAACGTTTCATTCTATGAGGAAAATCTCATTGGTAACAAATTGCGTGGCCAACGTTAAAGCCAAATGGATTCCATTGTTCTTTTGATGCATTGACATGCACCATTACAGTATACAATACAAATAAACACCTAGTCAACTCATGAGTGATAATCTTTCTCTTGAACAACATGTTTTAATCATGCCTTGTTTTGTTACCATATTAATGGGAGTATAAATAAATCAAAAACAAATCTGAGTACATTTCAGTGTATGTGCAGAATTGTATAAAGATCTGTTTTTTTATATATATATATTTACACCATGTGGTATTTTGTGACACTTTGTTAACAAGTGTAAACAATGCGATCACCAACAGAATATTCATGACCAGTTTTTCAAGTGGGACCAACACTCCCAGTTATTTACCCATCCCCTCTTGACACGGCGAGATGTTCAAAGTGTAATCGATACAGAATCCCGGTCACAATCACCGCCCCTCCGACCCCGCGTTTCCTGGAAAGTACTCGCTCATGGCGGGAGTTCAGTGAAGTAAGAAGAGCGGGAGTGGATTTCAATTAGGCAGGGAGCCGTATTTCTATGCATGTATAAACCCCCGGTGGAGATGGAGCCTCCTCTATAGAGTCAATACACACATACAGGCAGTAGATGCGGGCTAAGCCCTCCACAATGTTCCTCCGTCATTAGCCATTTATTGGCTGCATGGAGAGAAAAATCGGCCTCGCCGAAACTGGATTGCAGCCTGATCTGTTTTTGATAGATATTTCTATTAAAGTAAGAATGGCTCGAATATTTTCGTTTTCTTTCAGGGGAGATTTGGAATGAGATTTATATTATAAATTGAAGCGGTTGATATTGTCAAGCTAACGATTTTTTAAAATAGAAATTGGAATTGCTACTTACATCGCATGAATAAACATTTGTGTAATCTATTCGGGGTTGAGCCTGTTTTCAGTTGAACCGACCGCAAGCTTGATTTGAAACAAACACGGTAATTAAGCTTTCAGCAATATATGTTTTTGTAGGGGATATATATAGTTCATTTAATGGTTGCAGTAACACCATATTTTTATGGATGGCTCTTTTTAAACAAAAAAATAGAATCAAATCATTTGCTTTCAGGCGTTGAGTGTCAAAGCAAACACTTGTCACACTAACTCCAAATCAAGTCAGGCTCCGCCACCTACCAGTATACGTACATGTAGCAAATCTTCGAGGGCAGGATCTTCATGTATGATCTCTTAAGGAAGGAAAATTGAACGTGGGAATCGTTCTCTTAAGCCTTTGGGGATGACGATCAATTTCTGGGAGAAAATCTCGTCTGCCCCAGATTCTGGCTACCATCCCACTGGGACTAGGATTACGTCAAACAAACCCCGGCAAGCGGAAATTCAATCGCACCTCATCAGTTCTCTTGTTTATCTCCGGCTCAAGGTGACACGTTAGCTGGTTTGGCTGGTCGAGTCTGTGGTAAATGAGGAAAGGCAACACCAAAAGGGAAAAAAAATATCAGAAGTAGCGCTGTGAATGGATGGATGTCTTACAAGGCAGGCGATGAATGGACGGTGCTTCCGTTGATTTCAAATTTTTCTCGCTCTCCTGGAATAAAAAGAAAATATCACTTCTTTGTGGGAGAAGAATATTTCACATTTTGATATAAAAGTTTATTATATGTCCGTGAAAACAGGATGCATCTATGATATTATGCATTTTAATGAGAGCATAATCTTCGAGATTGGTATCAGTGGAAGGAAAAAAGGCAGCATTGAAGTGTTGGGGAAGGGTTTGTGAATTACAGATGGATGATAAGAAAGCGTTTTGTGGCTATTTTTAGCAGGATTCTCCCATCTCTTATACAAATTGAAGCTTTTAATGGACTGATCATCAGGAAGTGGAAACACAAACCATTGAATTTGTGGGCAAGCATTTGAAGAAGTTGTTCAGTTGAAGAATGAATGATCAGGATGAGTATATGGAAGAGACACAGAGAAATAGGGAGATTGAAATCAGGAAGAGCGAGAGAGAGATGGGGAGGTAAAAGGGGGAGGGAGAGATTGAAAGAGAAAATATATGGTGTAGAGAGAGAGAGAGAGAGGGGGGGCGGTGTGGAGAGAGGGGGGGGGGTAAGAGAGAGGGGGGTGAGTGAAAGAGAGAGGGAGGTGGAGAGAGAGAGAGAGAGAGAGAGAGAGAGAGAGAGAGAGAGAGAAAGAGAGGGAGAGAGAGAATGTTGGGCTGGGGTTGGGCTGGGGGGGGGGGTATTAGAGATAAAGATAGAGGAAGAAAATAAAAATATAGAGGGGGAGGGAGGGGTGTGTAGACAGAAAGAGAAATGGAAAGAGATGACATTGAGAGAAAAGCGAGATAGGGAGAGATGAAGGCTCTACCGCATCATTTCCTAATAACTTGCCACCAAATGAATTTCTAATGATATGTGGTTGTCAGAGCAAGTGCATTAGTATTGATTGAAATTCATTCTGAGGTCCATGATTGTCACTGATGCATTCATGTAGCCTCATAACATATACACCACTGATAGTGCTAGGTACATACTAGTATTTGATGCTCAGGGAGAGGGGGGGGGGGGGAGGGGGGAGGGGGAGGAGGGGGGCGCTTGAAGGCAGAGTATGGATACCTCTCACATAATACTTCATCATCTTAACAATTAATTGGAAGGGACTATGCCAACAATATTCCCCCCCATTTTTTCATTTTATTTTTTTAATGTCTTTATTTATTTTATTATCACTATTATTAATATTAGTTTATTATCATTATTATTATTATTATTATGATGATGATGATGATGATGATGATGATGATGATGATGATGATGATGATGATTATTATTTTGGAAGGGAGGGGCTTGCACAAAAGAGGAATTTTACATGTAGCTGATTTCAATTTGGTGACAGTGTCTAGTTCCGTCATTCTCTGAAAGCGCAAACACTGCATGTCCATCTGATTCATTGTTGTTGAGTGCAATTTGCACAAACTACCCCAATCTTGAATAATCGATGTGGACAGTATTCCTTTAAATGAAAATGACCTTTAAGGAAAAGGCATCATTACCTAACCATCCATCTTCGGCAGTGGTATTAAGTGGAATGATTTTCCCCTTCCTTGGCTAGAGCAAATGTCACGGGGTATTCCTGATTGTCTCAGTATTAGCCTTGTTCATACGGACACGCCAAGCACAATGTAGAGAGTAACATAGAAACAGCATCGTAGAAACACTGCCTTAGCATTAGCCTTGTTCATGCGACTGTTCAATCATGATGTAGATTGTATTTTAAGAAGAGAAAATACTGGATTCTTCCTTGTTCATACGGACACGCCAAGCACAATGTAGACAGTATAATAGAAATACTATCGTAGAAACACTGCTTCATCATTAGCCTCGTTCATACGGACATGCCAAGCACAATGTAGAGATTATCATAGACACAGTATCGTAGGAACGCTGCCCCATCATTACCCTCGTTCATACAACTGTTCAATCATATTATAGAGTCTATTTGATATTACAGTAAACACTGCGCACGTGGATGTCAACTCTAACCAAATAAAGCGTGTGCGCTGTGACAGTCTTCATTTCCTGAGTGCAGTATCTCACTGCTGTGACGGACAACTGAGCGTGGACTAGGATCCGATGGTAGTGCGGACATTGTGGATATGTAGACCTGTGCTTTATTTGATGATGTGTTGTTATACTGAACAATATTATTTATATGACATGGGTTATTTCAAGATTCATTCAAGATTCAAGATGATTTATTGCCATGTATAAAAATACAGTTAACAATGGCAAAAGTAACACAACTGTCAAAATATGTATTGCACAACTGTTTGAGAAGAAAGAGAGAGAGAAAGAAAGGGGGAGAATGAGATCACAGAGGGTAGAAGAGGAAAAAATAGAAGCTAAGAAAAGAAGAGAAGTCAGAGAGAACATGTGCAGTACAAAGCAGGAGGACTTGACACTTGAATGTCT
>OZ022582.1:26987435-26997435 GCA_963669155.1 Arbacia lixula | reverse complement strand
TGAAGACTGTTTTATTTATCCTTATTCACAATGAACATGTGTATGTTGCCTCAATATTTAAATCTAAAATTTTCTCAATAATGACCAGTAAGCTCTACTTGACTTTTATTGATTTGATGTGATTTGGTTTTGTGAATGCACAAGAGCCTCCGGTCAGTCGATAAGGCTGTTTTCCAGAGATGCCGGGACTCTGAAAATAACATACTCATTCATAAGAACATACACATTTAGATTGTGTTTAAATCAATGAAGAACAATCACAAAATTATAAAAAGCAGTAACATATACATACATCATTGGAAACAAACAAACAAACAAACAGAAACACAGAAATGATGTTAAAATGTCAAAAAATGAAGGGGGGATGTCTAGAGCAACCAAATTAATTGCACATTTAAAACTAATACCAATATAAAACTAATTTATCTTTTCTACTTCTACTTTAATATGCGTAAAGGAAGTCACAATTTGGTTATCTGTTTGAGTATTGGAATTTATCTAGCACAAATATTTCACACAGTCTTGACGAAAGTAGGATAAGGTCAAATTCAGGTATGTAGTGCAATAAAGCTTAGAGATGGACAATACATGTATTTGAGTAAAAGCAACAATTGTTACGCAGGCTCAAGTCCAGCGTAGTGTGATCGCTTGCTTTTGTCCAGGCTGATTTATAGACGCATTTGTTGACAATAAGTAATCTGGTTGAATTGAATGGAGATGACCTGACCGACTACTGGTATTAAAGGAGTCTGCGGTTAGTAGCATTGAATAACAATAATGCCTAGGGACTCTTGTAACAACCTTCTTAATCAAGCAAACCTTGACTTTTTGAGTGCGGGCTAAAAGCATGGGGGAGAGAAGGAGATGGGGAGGGAGAGAGAGAGAGAGAGAGAGAGAGAGAGAGAGAGAGAGAGAGAGAGAGAGAGAGAATAGAAAAAAGCTAGCTTTTTTCAGGTTTTTAAGCTATGTAGGACTGGTGTGGGATCAATTCTAGATTTAATTATGCTTTAACTAGTGTAAGTACAAGGCTGTTACTTTTGACTGAAACTCCGGCTGCAACCTACTTTTGCTGGTACGATTAAAAAGATTTTCAGAACTTTTGGACTATAGAAGCTTATGGGGCATTAAGTAATAAATAAAAAGACTAATTGTTGTGCAAACAAAAAATGCACCCAGCCGACGTGATGTACACTTGTACATAACATCACTTTGGCAAATGAATGCGTACAGACAGACAGACAGACAGATTGACACACACAAGCTTTACACATAATTCCAATAGTCCCGTACACATGTTTACTGGTTGTTATTTTGTGTATTTGTTTATTTGTTTATATGGCAGTGGGAAGAGGAATTGTGAATTTAAAATGAGTGTACATGTATGCCATGTTGAAGCAATGCTCCAGGGTATAAACTTATGACATTTGAAAATTCATGTACAGATGCCACTTGATCAAACACCCCCACTGGGTGTATCTATATTATGCACGTTAAACATGCTGTATGCAATACAATTAGCTCTTGTGTTTTTAGTCCTTCTGAGAACTACTTTAAGAGCCACTTGGGTAAAGAAATGCACTATTTGCAGCATTCTTGATTCAGCGTGTAGTATCAGAGTGTTTTTGCGCAATAATCGTCAACAAAACGTAACTAATCACATACAAATAAAAATATTGGTTTCTAGCTAAGAAAAATGCCTTAATTTACCTCTGTTGGAGCCATACTCATAAAAGCTGAGTGTACGTGGAGAATCATCTGTTTAAGATGCAGAGATGGTCTCTCACAAGACGATTCAAGGCAAAATCAATGTGGCTTCGGGCAAGGAGAGGCCAGCTGTATATGGACGAAGGACAAAGCTGTCATTCCAGTAGCTTGTCTTGCATACTGTGCAGGGTACTTATTAACTGCCTCATTACCATTGACATGAAGGTGTTGTATTAAGCCAATGGGGTTTTCAAGGACTGGTATTGCAAGGGTTAACTCTCTCATTATCATTGGCATGAAGGCGTGTTGTAAGCCATTGGGGTGTTCAAGGCCTGGTAATGTAAGGGTTTGTGTTGTAAGCCAATAGGGTTTTCAAGGGTTAGTACTGTAAAGGTTAACTCTCTCATTACCATTTTCATGAATACTAATACTGTAAGAATTAATATCTAGAGAAAGTTTGAAATGCTCTTGATACAGTTCTACATTGCCACCATGTAGTTGTATATTTCATTATCTGTCTCATATGTGGCCTTACCAGATATGTACAACATATTCTGTACAAGTACAATACATAATGTAGTTCTCCATCAATTTCTTTTCAATATTCACCAAAGATGATCACATTTGCTGCTCTGTTGATGCATTAAAACACACACAAATCCCATAGAGTAGCAGTATATGCATGATACACTTAGCGTTAAGCGATGAAAACACACAAGCAAAATGTATCACCGTTTAAATATTTTACTCTTTAATTCATTCATTCATCAATCAACCAACCACTCAATCTATAGCCCCAAAAAGCAACAGGTCAGGAAATAAAACTCCGATTTCTCATTTCTCATTTTCATTTTTTTTATTCTTCTTTATGAGAATCATCCAAGCTGGAATTTATATCATGTTTTTTTTTTCTGTTTCATTTTGGACAGAAAAAAGGAGAAAAAGAACTAATTGAATCAGGCATATTCAGTGTAAGAATTAATTGTAACATTGAAGAAGTATTCCCTGTATGTAGCTGGACAGAAATGCCATTGTCATTGGGTTTAAAAACTTGCAAAGTTAGAAAAATCGTGAAGTTAGGGGACAGGGACAATATGACCAGGCTTTTTGCTAGGCAATTTTCACCCTAACTTTGCCATTTTTCTAACTTCACAATTTTTAAGCCCAATGAAAATGGCACTAGTGTCTACTTTGTATTTACATTTAACTCTGTGTAAGTTCAAATGACCATTCCAAACTGCTGAAGGTTGTATAATAAATGAACATATTACACTATGCTTTCTGCTGGTAGTAACAGCTGGAGCGAATTGTTTCTTTGTACACAATGATTAGTGGCATTGATTGCTACTGCTTAAGGTCAAGGTCACATGACACAACTGCTTGTATTTCAAATTGATTCGTATTGCAGTTAATTCTTGTATAACCAATACCGTGGGTTCTACTCTATGTATGCACATGTTTTTTTTTTACACATGCATGTTTTTTCTTAGCAGAAAACATGAACAAAAAATCATTGTGTTGAGTGGCAAGATTAGCCTGGAGAATCACATCATGGAATATTTTATGACACAAGATACATTATACATATTGCATTCGAAGGAGAGTGATATCATGTAATATATTATGATATAAAATATGTATATTTATTACCTGATATGTTACATTGGTTGCAAAAATTACCTACCATTCATATCCTTCAATTGTGATTATAATTTATGTTAAATTTCTGCATAATTTGACTTCTAACATTTTGTTCTTCTCCTGTGGAAGGGTACAAAATTGTTGCAATTGTCCATATTCCATATCAATAATTTCAAGTGATTTCACATTATTGTTAATAAACAGCTACATATACCACACTCACAATTTCTGAAGCAATTTCTATTAGGCCAATGTGCATCGATCTTTTACACATCCCTTTCAAGTCTTATTAGGTGTTCTTCAGTGATGTAATTTCTAAGAATTAATCAAAGTTCTTGTGGCTTGATGCCACTCTAAGACATCTCCGATATGCTCCTCAAAGAAATCTGTTACGATTATTAAGCCTGCACACGCTTGCAAAACAATAATGTGTGCGTTCATTCCAGGCAATGCTAATGACGCTGTAAATAGAATGGACGACACGATTTAAAAACGACCATTACTGCAGGCAAGCCTATTTTAGCAATACAAACGTGGATGTTTTTGCGTAAACAGGTATTCTCGGCAGTGTAGACTGAGACACGGTTATTCCCCAGAGCTCACATTGTTATATGGCTTCAGTGGCCTTGTTGACGTGTCAAGACGATTTATTTTATGTTAGTTTCTCAGTAACGGGTTATTGTTCCCAAGCTTTCTGGAAATGTCAAACTGGGCAGTAGTTAATCAACAGATTTGTTTTTACAAAAGTGGAAGTATAAGTCTGTAGGTTGGGCATATATTGGGATGCCCAGCTATATTTAAATTTTATTGTTACCCATCTAAGTCAACACCCACGTTCCCGCCACCCACCCACCAAACTGATAATGAAGTAATACACCCATTACCAATGTCTTTTGTTTGGTTTTGCTTTTTCTTTAAATGTGTTGTTTGGTAACCCTGTGTTTTTTCCAACTTCATCTGGCACTTCAAATCTGGGGTGATGCTCTGAAAGAAACTTTGTTCCCAAACTGTCTTAGCTCAATCAGTTGGTACACTAACAAATGACTTGTGTCAAAACTACGCCAATCAGCCAATCACAGTTTAGGGTTGTAGGGGACTTTAGTCAAACATAAGTCAAAACTACTACCTATGGGATAAGCAGTTGTAGAAAATGAAGCGATATTGACTTTAAACAAGTATCTGTTTTTTTAATGGAGTCAGCGGGATGGTGTTTTTTTTTCTGTTTGAACGATCCATTCATGAATAGTTTGATATTCCTTCATTCAACCATTTTAATCATAAATGTATAACTTTTGTTTTCATACTGGTTACATGATTTTCCCCTTCCTACTTGTTCCCCACCCCAAGAACACACGGATGGAATGATTCAGGGAAAAATGACAAAAAACGTAATGAATAGCAGAAAGAAAAGATATAATACAACACAGAAAGTATGTCCTATCACACATGCTAAGTATCTCATTACTCATTTTCATAAAAGAAACATGTTTTTTTCTCATACTATTTCGTTAGTACAGTATCCACACTTGTGCCATTAATGATAACTGATTCCCCAAAGTGGAATAAGTCATTCCCTCTGTTTGTCATCAGGCACCGTTAGCTAGGGCGGAAGACCCGTTTCCGCGGGCGATTTATTGAACGATGGGAGTGATAACTAGCTGGCGTTTCCAGGAATCCAGTCACAGGATGTGTTGTGTAATTGATTCTTCTAACAGGTTGTTTGGGCTAGTTGATCCTTGTAACGCGCCTACCCAAGGGATGATGGGCCGCCTCCGTCGCTCCATTATCGCTCCTTAAATTGCCCATTCATCCCCCGCCCCGATGAGATGGCTGTCTGGTCAGTGGCTCATGATTGCCTGCGATACGTCAGCACTGTGCTGCTGCGCACGATAATGGCTCTTTCATTGGCCTTGTTTCAAGACCTTTAAGAGGCAATTACTGCAAGATGGAATTGTTACACACTTTACAGGTATATCAGTGTTTCATCAGAACATGTACATATCTAACAATCTTGATGACATTTACATAGTAAAGTGTACCGTGAGCATTGTAATAGTTAGGTTTAGTATCAAGATATTTATCAGTCAATTATTGGGAGTTGGAATTGTGGTACAATGACATTGTTTTTATCAGAACCTACATATCTTCTTGACATTTACACAATTAAATGTACATTGAGCACTTTAGGTTAGGTTTAGTTTCAAGACCTACATTTTTTACAAAGTATGCCATTGTTTTATCAGTTTATCAACATGACATTTACACAGTTAAGTGTACGGTGTGGGTGTTAATAGTTGCATGTTGGCTTAGTTTCAAGACATTTATTTGTTGATTACTGTAAATGGAAGTTCTTTCACACAGTATGTCATTGTTTTATCAAAACCTACACATCTCCTTGACATTTACACATACAAGTCTTTAAAATACTTCTTTAAGTCTTTCATATTGTCAAGGGAACTTCCCCCAGCTACAATAAATCTTTAATTCACAACTACCAACCATCACGAACCTTAAGATCCTCCACATCCGGTCTTTTGCAAGTTCCGGTTTCAAAGAGATCGTGGGGAGAACGGGCCTTTGCACATGCAGGTCCAACCCTGTGGAATTCTCTTCCACAGAGTTTGAAAACCCTGACGTCAGTGACCACCTTCAAGGGCAACCTAAAGACATACCTATATAATGGTGCTTTTTGACATACAATTTCATACTTGTGTTATATATTTTTTTCTCTCTCTCTCTTTAATTTGCTCTGAAGCGCCTTGAGCATCTGATTAAGATGGAAAGTGTGCTATATAAATTCTATGTATTATCATTATAGGTTTTCCCACCCAATTTTGTAAACTCAGCAGCCAAATTAATATAGGTTCATTCAATTTAGAACGAAATTGAATGACGGTGTAGATCATCATTCAGAAAGCAAAATTTGTCGTTCAATTTAATTATAGGAGCATGCGATTTCATACTTTTGTCATACAAAAATGTAGAACGAGCTTTCAATTCCAAAAACGTGCAAGGAGCATTCAAATTCGCGCCGGACAGTCTGCAGTAAGAAATCGGTTATTCAATTTAGTGAATAGGCATACATTTTTTAAATTTGTGCAATGGTTTTCATCTTATGCTAATTTGTCAATTTGTGTATTCCTGTTAGAATGATTATATGCACAGTTTCGCATGAAGAAAGATGATGTGACTCATAAGCTTATAGCTCTCAATTCACCGATAACAGTCGTCAGAGAAGGTGGGCTATTTCTGACTTTTCTTGTAAGTTCAACCGCAAGCTACATAAAGGGACTGCACCATCCTGAGAGAGGTTGCAGTGCAGTGCATCGACACCATAACCCCTGCAAAATACACCCAGTGGTACAACCATTCTTAAACATACTGTATATGCCTAGATGTCTGAATCGCCAGGAAATCGACGGATGAAGCATTGCACAACATTTACCATGATGAAAACAAGAGAGTATAATATATGATGAATGATGAAAAAGATGAAAATGTAACAAAACAAATAAAAAAGACAATACACCTATTCTTAAAGATCAAATGAGAACAATGATATCCATCATATAAACCGCCGAAAATAAACTGTACGAAACAACGTATAGAAAATGAATAACGACGAATATCAAAAGAAAAATATGAATGAACATGAAATAAAAACTATGAAAGTATAGATGAAACACATCTGAAGAAAAAGAAAAAGGAATAGAATAATATCTAACAGAGAAATAATAACATATAATGTGAAATTACAGAAAAGGATCGATGTCCCCCCCCCCCCCCCCCCCCCCGAAAAAATGCCTCACGGGTCCATAAAGTAAGGATGTGATTTTTTTTAAATTGAATGACCAAAATGCGAAAAAGGTTGCCAATAGGCGAAAATGAATACGCATTTCGGCGATAATTTTCCTTCTAGTAAAACTTGGTGAAATTGAATGACAATTACGAATTTCGAAATTGAATGAAACTCGCTCTTATTTGAATGTAAAAACTAGAAAATTAAGTGAAACAAAATGAAATTGAATGAAAAAAGTTTGAAATTGAAGTGTGGGAGTGACAAGTGGGCCAAAATTTCCCGATCATTAATGCTTGTTGATGAAATTGATTGCTGTTTTGACGAATTCGGCCGGGAAATCCTATATTATTATAAGGACTTGCTAGATAGTGGAGAAAGTACACATTACAGAGTGGTTATAACAATCTCTGTAGAATTCTCTGACTTCCATAATTTCTCATTATGTATTCTAATTTGCATTATGATTCAATTTCTTAAAATTTTGGAACCATTGTGCATTTTTAGGGGATAAAATTGCAAACAATATTTGATAATGAATATCCTTGCCACATGTGTGGTCATTCATTGCCATGTGTCAGAAAATTTTGTCCAGTAACTCTTTACATGATTTTTAGGTGGTCTGTCATTTTTTTCTTTTCAAATATCCTTTTGTTGTTCAGTAGAATTATGTGCATGCAGTAATTTTGGCACTCAATCCTTACCGACCTACTCAAACCTGTGCATGATTTGCATACTGACACATACGGTGTGGAAGCTTGAAATTGATTTATTGAGGAAGGGGAGTATTTTTGAAGTGCTTTGAACGACACCTGTCTTGAAAAAGTGTTGTGTGAGAAGCAGTCCTTATTCTTACAGGAAAATAGAAGCAGGGACGCTTTACCTGTCAATCCTGTAATACCACCCACCTGTATTCAGAAACAGTGGTGTGAATACATTTCCATACAATATAAACCAAAAATCACAAGTACTACAACATGTTTTAGCACCATGTGATTGTGATTATTAAAAGTAAAGTCCACCATGAGTTAAATTGGTTTTGATGATCACAAAAAAGTGAAAGCAACATTTAAATGAAGGTTTGACGAAAATCTATCAAAGGATAAGAGAGTTATGACTGTTTAAAGTTGTAATTGTGTGACGTCACTAGTGAGCTGCTCTCCTATATGCTGTGTGCTGTATGAGTCCCAAATTTGCCTTTTTTTGTATTTTGATGAAGGAGAAAATCCTTGATAGAGGTGTTTATGTAAAGTGTGTCTAATGATACATGCACAGGTAAGATAGCACATACATTTATGAAAAACTGGAAATTAAAAAAAAAAGATGCACAATTTATAGCAGGGAAGCAAAATTAAGAATATAATATTTGACAAAACTCTGCAATCCTTTCACGGATTTATGCAAATCCTGCACTTTTCTCACGATGATGCTGTTTGAAAAACCAACTTTATTTCAGGGTGGACTTTCCCTTTAACCAATTGATGCAGTGGAAAAGATGGAGCAAAATGAGAGGAAGCAAAGAAGATTTTGTTATTATTGTTATTACAATCCCAAAATACTGCATTTATTTGCCTGAAAAATCTGAGATGAAATGGTGGTGTAATAGCAAACGTTGGTACCGGGATTTGTGGATTGAGTCCACATCTACTCCAGATGAAGAAATTTTATGCATGGACTTGTCAGATGTATCATGCATGTGTAGCTTAGCAACCTCAGTAACCTTAGTAACCTCAACCTTTTAACACTTAAAACATGGGCATCATGATGTGGAATACATGTATATGTAGTTAAATGTATTTAACAAGAATGTATGAATGAAAATAATGATCCACAGAATTGTTTTGAATGTAGGTTTAGGCCAGTATTGCATTTCATGAAATATGCAACATGTACTGTACATACGTCGCACATACTCTCTCATCAGGTGAACATCCACCTTACACTCGCCAATCTGACTGAAGTATTTAACAACGAACACATCACTGGCAGGATCTGCGATCAATATGCACCAAATTGCGGCGTGGCCTCCTGTTTCCTTAGACTCATTATACAGTCTGCGGCGTATGCACACGTGTTCCCGTGTTGTCGATACTTGTCTTGTGACCTTTTAAGGTCACCGCAATCAGTCAGATGGAGAGGTGGTGAGTGGAGAGGGGGTGGGTTGCCTACTTAGGGCATTAGACATGGAAGTAGCACGATTGATTGCTGGCTGGGCAAGACACAGGCGTCTGGAAAGACACCTCACTAGTTTGCATGGGGGCTTCTTTATGTCATATGCTAGTCTTGATATACATACAGCTTGCTGGTTGCGTAGATCTCTTTATGTCATATGCTAGTCTTGATATACAGACAACTTGCTGGTTTCATAGATGTTCTTTATGTCATACGCTAGTTTTGATATACAGACAACTTGCTGGTTGCATAGATGTTCTTTATGTCATATGCTAGTCTTGATATACAGACAGCTTGCTGGTTGCATAGATCTCTTTATGCCATATGCTAGTCTTGATATACAGACAGCTTGCTGGTTGCATAGATCTCTTTATATCACATGCTAGTCTTGATATACAGACAGCTTGCTGGTTGCATAGATATCTTTATATCACATGCTAGTCTTGATATACAGACAGCTTGCTGGTTGCATAGATGTTCTTTATGTCATACGCTAGTCTTGATATACAGACAACTTGCTGGCTGCATGGATGTTCTTTATGTCATACGCTAGTCTTGATATACAGACAACTTGCTGATTGCATAGTTGTTCTTTATGTCATATGGTAGTCTTGATATACAGACAGCTTGCTGGTTGCATTGATCTTCTTAATGTCACATGCTAGTCTTGATATACAGACAGCTTGC